>OX579645.1:8936860-9040894 GCA_951230895.1 Carpatolechia fugitivella
CTCCCAACCTTCCCTAAACAGGCAACACTTGCGACAACGGGCCGCATTTAGAGAATGAATTTGTGAGAATATTCGAGAAACGAAAAGACAGCAGTTAAATAAAATTGTTCTATTTATGGGTGATTAAATGAATTAGGTACAGGTTTTAAAAGTAGCTTATTAACGTCTATATACATCCATACATCCAACCAAACAACCATACATCCAAACATACATGCATCTTATTAGTAAATAGTAAATTAGTAATATGTACTTACATCAAAATGATCTTCACATAAAATTTATGTTTACAATAAATGTCTTGTATTGTAGCCTAAGCAGAGGGTGGAGTTTTATCAACTCTGTTTACGACGGAATACCATTTTTTACGAAGTTTTGGAAGAAAGAAAGAAAGAATTATCCTTATTTCTTTATTATTTCTTGTACCTATTAAAATTATTTCTTGTTTTAAAAATGTGTTTGTAATCTGACCCACGCGCTAATTTTTCCAAGTTCATCACTGTACACGATATAGGTACTTTGATCTAAGACTTTGAGCGAGAGGACGTACTTATTTTTAAAAATAAAATCTCAGTACGGCCCTGTATAAGTATATTTTTAACACGTTTCGCCCTCTAGTGGTGAATAGTGTAACTATCCGCAATATGAACGTGACCGTTAATTCTGGTTTTCGCCACTAGGTGGCAAGAGATAAAAAGGCGGAGGCACCCTCCCAGCGTCTCAGACTTCGACCCCGCGCGATGTCACACTCAATCTGTATGAAAATGTTTATAGCGCCTAGTCCTCTTCCTACTTGGTCCGTGGATAGGTGCATTTTGCGATGGTGCATTTTGCGATAGGTGCATTTTGCGATAGGTGCTTAATGTGATAGGTGCTTAATGCGATAGGTGCTTTATGCGATAGGTGCATTTTGAGAGAGGTGCATTATGTGACGTTTTTCCCATGCGGTACATTTTGCGAATGGTTTTGCGACTGAACCCTTATCCGGTTATATCCAAATCCAATATCAACATCCTCACTCTTTCAAGGACACTATTTACTACTCTGGTCTCCCGAAACGAAGTTATTTACCCGTCAACTACCTCTTCCCTTTTCTATTGACATCCTTGATAAATTAGTGTCAATCTACACACTGTCCAAATACGAATGCAAGTGACTGCAGAATTGTTATTGTCTTATGAGGAAACTGAGCATTAAAATAAATCTCCATTTGCCCTTCGGAGCATAATATACAAAACGCAAAATGAACACAACACACAATGTGCAAATCTCAATGTACAAAACGCAAAATGAACACAACACGCAAAATGTACAAATCGCAATGTACATAGACAAATTTTTATAGACTGGCATCTCCGTCAAAGTCGGTCATCAACTACAAGTGCTGCCATCTATACGCGCCTAACAAAAAACTAAAATATAGATATATGTGTCGCAGTCATCTGGTTGAATCTCCTATTCAATTGCCTAGCGCGTTCATTAAATGGCAACATTCAATTAATTGACCAAAGGACAACTCGTCAAGTCGTTGAATGTAACGTTCAACGTCTTGACTAAACGTCATTTAGCGAAGTCGTTGAACGGGTTAAAGCCGACTTTGTAATGTTTGGTTAGGGTGACTATGAGTTCACAACTTAAAAGTTAACCTTTCTATAAATAAAAATAAATAAATTATAAAATGTCTCGTTAAATAGGATCTGTACGACTTTGTAATATTTGATTAGGGTGACCATAAGTGTGCAACTAAAAAGTTAACCGTACTTTAGATAATTTAATAAAAATGAGGACATGACATAACACACCTTATTATGATTTTATATTGTATTTTAAGTCTTAAGATAGGCAATACTGCCTATTTCTACCAACAAATTCAAGAAATTCAAAGAGCAAAGACTAAGACAGCCATTTTGATATAGATAGACAAAAAATCACAGGAACAGTTTCATTTATTAAAGAAAAAAAAAATACAAGTATAAAAGAACTTGCTAACATTTATTAAAATCTTTATTAACTACTTGCACTAACCATAGTAACCATAGTGTCGTACTTTGATATCCAGTAATAATCCATAGATGTCCTGGCTTGCTTAGAAATCATACCTAACCATAACCCTAGCCTTTCGAACATTGTTTATAACCTCTAAAATTCTTTCGGTAGTCCATGGTTTTCTTTGAGATCCTGAAACAGTAACACCAGAATAAATTGTTATTGTATTCACGTCAACAAGAACACTAAGTTACAAAGCCCTAATTCTTACAAATAAACTAAACAATAACAATCAACTTACCTTGATGTTGTTGCTCGTATTCAGCCAGTTTCGCCTCAAATTTTTCTTTAAAAGTAGCCGGCGGCGGCGTAATAATTGGTAAATCCATGCTGTCACACTAGTTCATTACAAAAACCACACTTTCAAGTAAATTAATCAATAAAAATATCAACACAGTGCTATCTGTCCGAGCTGTTTGACGCCATATTTGTTTTGGTGACTACTAGCGCCGCAGTGGGAAAAAAATGAACTTAATTTGAATCACCTGACTGATTTTACGTCCGCTCTTTTCAAAGGGCTATGTTACAATCCGCTAACTAGTTGGACGTTGAGTGACGCTTGTTCAATCAACGTTTGGCCTAGTCATTTAATTGAATGTTGTCATTTAATGAACGCGCTAGTCATTCAATTGAATAGGAGATTCAACCAGATGACTGCGACATATGCACGTTTGTAGATATGTACGTTTGTTTATAGGTATAAGGTACCTATATATTAACGTAAAAGCCGGCCGTTTCTGCAAAAGTTTCCCAATTAGGAATTATTTGTTGTGCTTACTGTTTCAATATTTTCTCAGGGGTTTCATTTTTTAACTCTTCCACAGAAACAGCCGGCAGGCTTCTTCCAAATGCTCAAACTAAAACAAATAAAAGTTGTTTGTGGGTATCTCATGTAATTTTATTTCAATCTTTATAAGTACCTTATCAATAAAAAAATCAACAGAAAAATGTTTGTTATGCGGTAAGACAACTTAAATTAGCACACCCAAATCGACTACAAATTAACCATGTAAATTAAAAAACACAACTGCGGTGCCGACTTGGGCTGATGTAAAGATTACAATTAACAACGTCCCTATTAAAAGAAAAAATTGCGATTAAAACCTAAGTCTCCGAATGGGCAGTCTTCTCTCGTGGAACTCGCATATAAACTACCTAACAACTTAATTGTCTTCATTTATGGGTGCGTTGTGTAGCTTACAAGATACTGAACAAAGAAATACATCCATATCCTCACAAAATTCAAACAAGTACCTAATAACTTAACTGTCTTCACTTATGGGTGCGTCGCGTAGCTTACAAGATACTGAACAAAGAAATACATCCATATCCTCACAAAATTCAAACAAAAAAAAAACATGTCCTTTTGAATGCCACCAAAATACCTATTTACGGTTCACTTTTAATTTGTGTTTTACAAAATAATCGAATGCAGATTTCAAAATAGCTTTCTCCATCAGGCTCTTGTGTTTTTCCTTTTAATGTTTTATTAACTTCTTTACTCCAGTTCAAAATAAAGAGCATAACAGATTTGTTACAAATGTAGCTCGTCAGTCTATCTCTATGCAAATTACATGTTATAAAGCTAAAATCAATTATGTTGGTTACTATTAGTTTTATGTACTCTCTAATACAATCATGGTTGCAATATTTTTCTAATAACTTATACACTAAGAATTCTACACTCACAAACATATCAAAAAAAGCACGTGTAGGATAACAAAGCCAGTTTCTTTTATCATACTCCATGATTTTAATATAATTGTGGAAGGGTTGTTCGCCTTCACTTTCCATATCATGAGTACATGTTTTACAATTTTTAGATATTTTTTTGCTGACTTTACAAGCCATCCGCTGCAATATCCACCTGCTGCACATTTTTCAGCTTTATTTGGAGATACGTCATTGAGCATAGTCTCTGTATCTGGAATGTCAATTAAAAAGTCCTCTTCGAAAATTTCCACGTTTTTTATTTCTGCATTTGATCTATCTTCAATAGAAAAGAAATATCTTAAGGATTGTAGCCGAACGGCAGAATCCTTTTCGCAATTAGCACCGACCGAATGAGCAGTGGAAATATTATTGATTAATGTGGTTTTCTAATTACTCTCAAAAACGTATGCACTAGGCATTCTATTACACGTTCCTAAGGTTCTTAGAGACCCAAACAAATTTTCAATTGGATCCTGATTGAAATTACGCATAAGAAGAGAAGTATGGCCTGCTTTGTGTAAATGTTTTACTATTAATCGAATACCCTCTAATGTTTTGATCCAGCTGGATATTGAAGGAACGACTTTTTGGTTACCCGCACCTGCGTATCGCATTGACTTTAAAACAGGTAATGCTTCTTGCCAGAATTTGTGATGTGCAGATTTCGGTGTAACTGCTGCTCTCAAAAATTTACCCCCTTGCACCTCGCTGAATGAGTCATTGACAGAGTCAAATAAGCTGTCTAAAAATAATATCAGATCAGCAGTTTCTTCACACTCTTTCGGTAAAGTTCCAATGCCTGAAACAAAATAAATAGTAATGTTTATAAATAATACATTTAAAAAATTGTTAAAAGAGTTTTGTATGGTTTTAACCAGTTTTCTTGAGCTAAAAAAAATTCAATTCAAATGAGTAAAAGTACGTTTAATTACCTGCCAGAAAACCCATAGTCGCACCAACACTTCTGCTAAATACTTGGGCGCATTGCTTAACTCGCATCTGGGATCCGTTTTGGATCTACATGTTCTGATGTCAATTTATGGGCCAATCGAACACCTTTCTTTCCCGGTGCTCTTTGGTACAGCAGATTTATATGTTCCTACTTTGCAACGGCGGCTTTACCGTTCATTGTATAATGCAGATTTTTAGTTAAAAGATTGTTTCGAATCCCTTTAAACATATGTGGTGGGTCGTATAGTGGATAAATTTTCAAAAAAGCTACCATTCCATTCTTCCTCTTAAATATTTAGCTTTAGTGTCGTTTAAGAGAGAATTTATTGCTGCAATATTTGTCGCACCCTGGTCACACATGGTCGCAATAACTTTAAGTCCTGTTTGTTGCACCTTTTCAATGACTTGTTTAATTTGTTTTTTCAAGGAGATTGTTTTTGTGGTTCCGGCACAATATGTATATGTAATGGGCTGTTTATATTTTTTTAAGACTCCCCTGATCATAAAGACCAAAACGTGATCACAAAATTGTTTGTTTCGTGTTTCACCATCATCCACAAATCTTATTATTCTGTCTGTTTTCCTTTCATAATTTAATTCTGCAGAAATGGCCATTTCGTCGAATAAGATTACACAATAACGATGATGTTGTGGCATTTTGATGACCTTTTTTTTCAAGTGATGTAATATTTTTTCGTTTACGCCAGTTTTGATTTCGATTTGACCTAATAAATTTTGTAATGTCTTTCGCTTCGGAAGTATACATATATCACTTAACATTCTGTATCCTTTTGGACTTGTTTTGTATAAGGATAAAGCCAATTTTTTTTCTTTTAAGGTGAATCTTCTACCCTTGTTTTTTTTTAGCTTGACTTATTTGTATTTTTTTTAAAATTCTTGCTGCCTCGGTCATTCTTTCTTGTAAAATTACAAATTCATTAGTTTTCGTTGAATTCTTTGTCAATAACAATCTTTCTTTTAATTTTTGGTTATTAAATTTCATTTTACGCATCTTTGCTTTAATTTTTTTAATCGACTTGGCCACCTTAACTTCCAATTTATTCATAGCAAGCAAAGGACGCCGTTCTGTAAACAAAAAGGTATAGAGATTAAATAATTGACGATAAGTAAGTAAGTAAGTAGCTTAAATTTATTTTAAAAACTTGCAAGTAAACTGTACTACGAGTACTATGCTAGTGTCGCACTAAACTAATATTACCTTTCTTTGTAGCAATTTTATTTTTTTCTGTAGGTGCAATATCGTCAACCACAATTTGATTATTATTTAAATTATCTTCATTTTGTCCTAAAACATAATGCAAGTACTGATTAAACAGCGGCGGCGATTAGTACGGGAATGACAACTTTCAGAACACCAGTAAATGCCACCACCACCTTCTTTATTTTAGTCTGTTAGACCAGGAGCCCTCTGTAAAATACCTTACGCTATAAGATAATAGAACTACTCCAGGACAGCCTTCACTTAGTAGCTTATGAAGCGCTTTAATTTTAAACTGCCATCGAAAACGAAGATCACGTCGAGACCTTTCAGTTGTCCCTACACACCAGTACTCTAGGACCAACAGTTTTCGACATATGAACGTTTAAGTTTTGACAGCTGTCATCGAAAATAAATATCTCGTCGAGACCTTTCAGTTGTCCCTACACACCAGTACTCTAGGACCAACAGTTTCCGAGATATTACCGTTTTAGTTTTGACAGCTGTCATCGAAAATGAAGATCTCTTCGAGACCTTTCATTTGGCCCTCCCTACACACCAGTACTCTAGGACCAACAGTTTCCGAGATATGACTGTTTTAATTTTGACAGCTGTCATCGTAAATGAAGATCTCGTCGAGACCTTTCATTTGGCCCTACACACCAGTACTCTAGGACCAACAGTTTCCGAAATATGACCGTTTTAGTTTTGACAGCTGTTATCGAAAATGAACATCTCGTCGAGACCTTTCATTTGGCCCTACACACCAGTACTTTAGGACCAACAGTTTCCGAGATATGACTGTTTTAATTTTGACAGCTGTCATCGTAAATGAAGATCTCGTCAAGACCTTTCAGTTGTCCCTACACACCAGTAGTCTAGGACCAACAGTTTCCGAGATATGACCGTTTGAATTTTGACAGCTGTCATATGCTTGTAAGAAGAATGAGGCCAGTCAGTTGTCCTGTTACTCTTTACTAATGGATAACTCGCCCACTGAGCAGATTTGAATGTGGCCGAAAATACCCCTTGACTTCACAAAAGTGGACGTTCGGGCCGCGGCGGGCCAGATTTTATAACGGGCGACATGTGCAATGAGCTCCCTAGGCTGAAATAAATTTTAATTCTAAGTTTTTTAGATATGTACACGTATATTACCCCTCATATCAGCAATACTAAGTGCCTCATTTTTATCAGTTGGTCCCATATCATTCATTTTGTAATTTTGTCCATTTTCTTCATTTTGTCCTAGAAAATAATTACATACATATGGTAAATCTATATTTACCTTAAGAAATACTGAATAACAAAATTAACAAATTAACTAAACCTCTAACTTATTAATATAAGTTATATATAAGTTATATATTAATATTAAAAGGTAATCCTTTCATTGCAGAAATATTCAGCGCCTCATTTTTTGCATCAGTGTGTTTTTGTACCATATCGCTTTGTCTTTCATGTTTTTCATTGTGTCCTAGAAATAATAAAATAACAATATAGTCTAGCGGCGAGGCCTGATTTCAACCAAAGTCGTGGTCACGGAGCGCTGCATACCTAAAACAGGTATCGTTAGATTCGTCGTAATCTCTAGATGACGAATCAGCCTGTTTTAGTTGCGAAAACCGGGAACAAGTACTTGTTATGACGTCATAAAGATGGCGGCTGACTTGTTTAGTTATTTGCAGATTTCTCGAGTTCTACTCAACCAATTTATACATATAAGGTGTCGTTTGAAAGATAATGCAATGTAATTTATCTCTCCCATAGAAATAATGGCCATAAATGCTATAGTTTATTAAATATTCTCAAAAATATGACCCTCTCTCCACGTTCCATTCTACATTTTGCAATATAACTTTTGATTGACTTACTTTTTTTATATTGTTGTTGAATAAAGATTTTAAGAACATTTCAAAAGCTATCCAATGATATATAAAAATACATCTAATGTAAAAAATACAAAAGTTATAACCATTTCCGTAAAACAGATACCGCTCTATGCGCATGTTCTACTGCTACCGTGAAGCGAATCTGCTTATGCTATTTTCACTTAAAGTAAATAAAACACAGAACTGAATAAATTCTTTATATTGCGCACTGTTTTTACAAAAAGATCAAACATAGTTTAATAAGTACATACAATATAAAACACCGATCGTTCAACAATTTATGAAATATTACACGAAATATGAAAAGGAGTTCGTCGCATGGGACCTAAAAATTGTAGGTATTTATACTCGTAAATAAAAATGAAATGCTGTTTGATGGTAAAGAACGGCTGGACAGATTTGGATAGTTTTTGTTTTAAAATGTTCATTATAAGTAGTCCTAATTAGATTTTTATGGAGAGAAAATGATAAAATTGCCCATAAAGTTGGAATAGATAAAAGTGCTTCTTCTATGGGATTTCCATATGAACTCAAGACCATAATTTGACAGGACAAGATCTGTCGGATCAGCTAGTTTATAACAGCCTCCGTGGCCGAGTGGTCGAGATGTCGCCGCTCATTACGGAGGTTTCGGGTTCGATTCCCGGTGGGGACACTGTCAAGCAAAAATCTCTTGTGAGACTTTACCGAGTTTGGTTAGGACATTGCAGGCTTGCAGGCTGAATCACCTGATTGTCCGATAAGAGAGATGATTCCGTGCTTCAGAAGGCACGTTAAGCCGTTGGTCCCGGCTACTATCTAGTCGTTACACGAGCCATGTCAGTGGCCTTTGGCGGCTCTATAACACTGTGGCCCAGCAGTTGCCACAAGCTGCTAGACTGCACAAGTAGATAGAGTAGTAGGTAGGTTGGAGAGAAGATTAATTTAAAAACGGGTGAATTTATATGATGTTTATATGGTGAATTTAAAATTGTTACACAGGGTATTCAGTATTCACAAAAGGTAATCACGGCTTAACAATAGCCTCAGGATAGGAAACTATAATATTACAAAGTGAACAGTCTGAAATCTGGAGATAGAGTGAGAAATTTAGCAGAATAATGACAAAATCAAAACGTAATAAACTAAATTTGAAAATGAATATAAAATGAAGGATAAAACTGCCAGTACGAAAGGTTGCCAGGCATAAAATAGGAAAGCGGACGAATGCCTCGTTACAACACTGGCACTAGGGTTTGTGAGGTCGGTTGTCAACCTTACAACCCACACGATGAAGAAGAAGAAGCTAGTTTATGAATATTTACCACGGAATACAGATATTCCGTGATATTTACGTATCCCCAAAATTAAACTGATTCTGACAAGTTTTTTTTCCAACATGACATACGCCATCCATACATTTCTGACCTTTGCTGACACACCCACATCTTGCAGATCGACACGCTGTTTTACATTGGCACGTTATTAATTCCATATCTTTTAAAGATATGGGTGGTTTTGAGGTATGGATTGGCATAAGTTTCATGTTCTCTACTCTCCAACCACACTCTTCTGGAGGAGGTAATAAAGGCTTTGGGATATGTGCAAATTTCCATATTAAAGCTTGGTAATTTGTTCTATGAATGTGATGCTTTAAAGCTTCTTTTGTCGGAGGCATTTTTTCCAAACTTTTGATGCTCTGAAAAACTGCAGCTCTCAAGTCGTCTATGTCCTCCATAGTTTGCAGTGATTGATTTTTGTCACTGTATACTAAAATGACAAACTTTTCAGCTTTTTTTAAGTTTTCTGGTGTTATTGTCACTGTTCCAATACCTTTCAGAAGCATGTGACATTGATCAAATACTTTCCAACAAGATAATTTGGCGTATCCTGATAGAGAACTTGTCGTATCACACCCTGTAAGGGCGTGGAAAGCTAATAAATTATTTTTTTTCGCTCCTATAGTGTTCATATGTACGTTTATTCGACGCTATTACGGTGAAGAAAAACATCGTGATGAAACCTGCACACTCAAAAAGTCAAAGTCAAAAGTCGACCAACCCGCACTGGCCCAGCGTGGTTGACTAAGGCCTAATCGCCCTAATTCAGGGTAGGCTCAAGCTCCTCAGTGGGGACGTATAATATGAGCTGTTGACGTGAAATTACTTACCTTGGTCGTAGTAGGTATTAGAAGTCCTTTATGAAACCTTTTTTCAACGTATTGAATATTAACTTTATTCGTGAATTTCACATAGTAACTTCTGTGCTATTTATTATTTTCGTAACTTAAATTTTCCAAATCATCTGAAAAGTAAAAATGACGAAATAACAAAATTCGTTCACATTAAGGGTCGATTTCAAACATAACCGGCGTAACTAGGCCTCTGTTTTGATATATTATGCATGTATATATGGTTCAAGTTATATTGGCTATTAGTGAAATCTTCCCGATGCGATGTACATTTAGTTAAGTAACCAAAATCCAAATGTCAAGCTTGATCTGCACTTGACTGTACTTACTACGTATATCGTGACGACGACGAATAACGCATTATAGGTTTACCTATTAACGCGGCGGCGCGGCGCTTTTGTGGTTGACTATCAGGTGAATCCAGGTTCTAGGTATGTAAGCTGTACTTAATATAACAACTGTATGTAGTAATACTCACTCTGCAACCGATGAAACAAGTCCTCTGAAGACGAATCACAATAGGATTTCCGTTTGATGAAAGTCTTTGAATTGTTTTAAACTTTTATCTGTAGCGTTCCGCAAGTCTTTGTTTCCGCTTTGGCAGATTACACATAAAAAGAAATTAGTTTTTATATTTGTCTTTGAGCTTGAAGGCAAAACTACGGTTGGATGAATCTCCATAATTCGCTAAGGCACGTAATTCGCTCTCCACCGCCAATGAATGAATGACGGTCCGGTCGGACGCGGCGGCGCGGCGCCGCGCAAACGAACGAGAGTGGTCATTAACCCCACCCAGAGCCATGCCTACACTACACTTCGATGGCGCTGTTTCGCACAAACTACATTATAGCTTCCTTGTTTATGGTCGTATGTGGTTAAGTTGTAACTTTTTAGAAAGCTTATTAAATATACATGATTTCTACATAGTTTTTTTTTTTAGTAAATGTATATTAAAAAAGTTATGGTTGAATAGAGAACATGAAATAGTTTAGAAAATTCACTTTTTTCCACAAACCTACAAATTTTTCGTATTTACACTGTACTAACGTAATAAGTGTCTTAGAATAATTATAAATAGAGCGTTAAATAAACTTCAAAATGATACCTTCAAAATACAAATTGGTTGAATGGAACTCGAGATATATGCAAATACCTAAAGTAGTTAGCCACCATCTTTATGACGTCATAAATACCACTTGTTCCCGGCTTTCGAAACTAAAACAAGTGGATTCGTAATCTGGAGATCTTAAGGAATCTTATGATACCTGTTTTAGGTATGCAGCGATCCGTGACCACGAAACTTAAGAAATAGACGACTTTTGGCTGATCCGCCGCTTAACTAATATATTTATGCTACGACTACGAAACCATTAATAAAACCCAAACTAAATAACAAATGCGAAAAAACTTACCAAATAAAATTGGTACTGCCAATTTGCAAAGTCTGTTCTTAGGATAGTGGTATTGTTTTTCGAAATGGAGGCGTTGCCTATTACCAAAAATTCGTCTATTACCAAAATCTTTGCCTTCAAAATCAGCCCCACTGTTGACTACCCATTGCTGGAATCGGACTGGTTCAGTCGTTGGATTTGGAAAACAGTGTAGTGGTACTTCTGAAACGATAAGTTGGGGATGATAAAAGCTTTTGCACAAAGTCAAATATAAATGATTACTACCGATGATTTTTTTTCATATAAAATGCACCTTTGGAGCATTTCAAATGTATGTGGGTTTTACGATACCTTTTCCATCTGAAATGCAACCAGGAACGCAGCAATATTTGTAGGACATTGCAGCACTACAATAAATTGATTATTTCAATTCAATTCAATTAATTTTTTTTAATAAATGGCGTTCAATTTAAAATCAGTTTGCTGAAAAGATGTTGAAGTTTGTGACAAAAACTTCAACTATCGTTCAAACTTTGAAATATGTCATTTGATAAGTGTTGAGATTTTAAGCGGTTCGTTTCTTAAGCCCGATTTACATTATCTTAGTGTTTAGCAGAGTGCTTTAGGATAGTACTTCAGTTGAAACATGTAAACGCTACTTGCTTTAGTACGGTTCTACTTTACTTGAACTTGCCTTTCAAGTTGTACTAAAATCTCTCCTAAAGACTAAGATAATGTAAATCGGCCTTAACGAGGTTTCTTACTATTGTTTTACATTGTCAGTGCTATATTACGTAAATCAAAGCTGAACTAGCAATTTTAATAAAATTTTCTTTTATTATTTATTGACTGAATAGAAAACAAATATATGTGTTATTTCATCTCCATTTTTGTAGTTAATACTAAAAGGTAAGGTGTTATATAGATGGGCAACATTAATCAAAATGTCGAAATGATTCATAAATGATTCCGTTAGGGGGTATAGATGCCGTTAATAAGAAGCGTTCCTACATCATCGGTCTAAGATATCCCAGCATGATGTACAAGAAAGCCCACGTTCACATCGATCAGGTACTACGAGGAGGGATCAAAAAGTAGTGAGAACGACATACTAAGAAAAAAAAAATACTGGCAGGCATAGCTCAGATACATATTTGTAATATTAATAAAGAAAAAAAAACTTCGATATTCTTTTGTTTTTTTCTGAATGTAGTCATTTGTTTGCTTCGTGTCGGAACGTGTTCTCAAAAATGGAGAAAAACGAAGTGCGAGCCGTTATTAAATACCTCTGTTTAAAAAAGTTAACGACTCAAGAGATTCATTGCGATTTGGAGGCAACATTAGGAGAGTCTGCTCCGCCGTATTCTACTGTCGCAAGGTGGGCTTCTCAATTTCGAGTAGGGAGAACGAGCACGGAAGACGAACATCGTTGCGGCCGTCCATCGACGTCTGTCACCCAAGAAAATGTTGTGAAAGTCGAGAAAATTGTATTGAGTGATCGAAGAGTTACCATCCGATACTTAATTCAAGAAACGGGCATTTCATATGGAAGTATTCAATCCATATTGAAACAATCTTTGAATATGAGAAAAGTTTCCGCAAGATGGGTGCCGAGAATGTTAACCGACAGTCAGAAACAAATCGACTTGACATTTCGAAGATATTGTTGGACAAGTTTCAAGAAGATTCTGAGGACTTTTTGTCTCGTTTCGTAACAATGGACGAAACATGGGTCCATCATTTTGATCCTGAGACAAAACAGCAATCTTCGCAATGGAAACGGCCATCATCACCGACCCCGAAGAAGTTTCGTGCCGTGGCATCGGCTGGCAAGGTTATGGCCTCAATATTTTGGGACTCAGAAGGGATATTGTTGATTGATTACCTGAAACGTGGAACCACTATTACAGGCCAATATTATGCAGCTTTAATTCCCAAGTTGAGGAATGCCATCAAAGAGAAAAGGAGAGGGAAACTTCGAAGGGGCGTGCTGTTTCATCACGATAACGCACCCGCGCACAGGTCGGCAGTTGCGATGGCTGCCATTCAGCAAGCTGGCTTCGAATTGGTTGACCACCCCCCTTATTCACCAGGTCTGGCGCCTAGCGATTTTTATCTGTTCCCCAAATTGAAAGAATACTTAAGGGGAAACAGGTACGAAGACGATAACGAGGTGATGGATGCCGTGGAGAGCTTTTTGCAGGACCAAGACAAAACTTTTTTTTAAAGGGATTGAAGCCTTGGAAAAGCGCTGGACTCGGTGTGTAGAGAGACTCGGAGACTATGTAAAAAAAAATTTATTAAGTTATCAATAGTCGTTATATTCTATTTCATTCTCACTACTTTTTGATCCCTCCTCGTACACAAACGACACAAAATATTTTTTGTGCAAAGCGATCTAACAAATCTATATTTCTACTAGTAAGTACCTATTTATTATTTTTAAACTGCTTATAGAAAATGGATATTTTTCAATTAAATAAATAATAATAGTTTAAAAAACTAAAAAACACGCTTTTAGCACGCACTAAAAATTACAAAATCACGTGACTATTTTTTCGTATTCCTGACAGCAAACCCTTTCATTTGATACCCATATCATGGGGGTGGATTTCAAATTGCCTGTCCGCCATCTTGGACGTCCGCCATATTGGATTTAAGTCGCGTGACTATTTTTTATCAAGACTCTTTGATTGATAGATACCTACTGTAAACCACAAAAACGATGACGTAACTACCTTGATGTCTACCACAACGACAGAAAGCCTCATTAGACGCATTTACCCAGTAGCATAATTAAAATAAAAATGGGAGATGAAAAATGGGATGGTAGTGTGATTTAGTGATTTAGCCAAGTGTAATGTTAGTCTAGTAGACACTTCAGACATTCAGAGTCGTGCTTGTCGATCTTAAATCAGATGACAGCGATGGCAGACGATGTTTAGAATGGTTTAGCAACGTTACTACGTTCCGTAATACTTCTTGATGCCATTAGGTCCACCCGGAGGGGAGTTACTACATAACGTAAATATTATACTTAAATATAATATACTTTGTAACTAAGTATAACATAAAGGAAATATTATACTTAGTTACAAAATGCTTACACGTTTAAGATCAGAGATATGGTGAACTCGAGGGGTCATGTAATTGGGCCTGTAAAATATAGCGCAAGCTTACCTACGTATTTATCACTATTACCAATAACACTTCATTTCATTTTACAAATCGCATCATCTTGGTTCCATGTTTTGATGGCACCATGACATGAATGAGTACATCCATCCTTATCAACGTAACATATACTCGGAATTACGTAATTTTACGTAGGGTTTCTTTTATTATTTTCTGGCGCTAATCAGTCATAAAAGGCGGAATATGATTCGCCACTCCAAATCTGATGCCTGTTTTAATAATAATATCCTTTCTGCTTTGTAAACTAAGCTTTATTCAATAAGAAAAGATTTCATACTGGTCCAAGAGGTGCAATACTCTAAATTTTTATTTTGAAACTGGCAAGTTATTTTTTTCTTAATTATGTTTTATTCCGCATTCAAATTCTCAAAAGTCAATGTGTAGAAGACCTTTCCTAGATAGGTCAGTGCACTTGTAATATTTGCTAAAAATACAATTAAAAATTTGAAAAAAAATCATCAAAAATTTATACTATTTTCCACTATTTTAATTTTTTGAAGATTACCCTAAAAATCAATATTTCAAAATGTAAGTATTTATGCTGTAAGTTTTGCAGACCCAGCTTTTTTTTTCTCCTGACATCTCGCTCACGGTGTTTTAAATTCCAGGTGTTGTGGAGGATGCTGTGGAGGTTGCTGCGGTTGCGGCTGCCCTTGCATAACCATACACACCTGCTGTACGAAGATCTGCTGATCCCAACATGCAGCGCTGCATTGTTTCAGGCGCCTATTCCGTGTTTTGCTAGTGATAGTATTGTGAAAATAGAATAAACAAGCGTAATCTTTTTAATCTCTGCGTTTTAATTTATGCCTGCGCCGAGGGCTAGGCTGCGCTGGAGGGCCGAGGGCTAGGCTGCGCTGGAGGGCCGAGGGCTAGGCTGCGCTGGAGGGCCGAGGGCTAGGCTGCGCTGGAGGGCCGAGGGCTAGGCTGCGCTGGAGGGCCGAGGGCTAGGCTGCGCTGGAGGGCCGAGGGCTAGGCTGCGCTGGAGGGCCGAGGGCTAGGCTGCGCTGGAGGGCCGAGGGCTAGGCTGCGCTGGAGGGCCGAGGGCTAGGCTGCGCTGGAGGGCCGAGGGCTAGGCTGCGCTGGAGGGCCGAGGGCTAGGCTGCGCTGGAGGGCCGAGGGCTAGGCTGCGCTGGAGGGCCGAGGGCTAGGCTGCGCTGGAGGGCCGAGGGCTAGGCTGCGCTGGAGGGCCGAGGGCTAGGCTGCGCTGGAGGGCCGAGGGCTAGGCTGCGCTGGAGGGCCGAGGGCTAGGCTGCGCTGGAGGGCCGAGGGCTAGGCTGCGCTGGAGGGCCGAGGGCTAGGCTGCGCTGGAGGGCCGAGGGCTAGGCTGCGCTGGAGGGCCGAGGGCTAGGCTGCGCTGGAGGGCCGAGGGCTAGGCTGCGCTGGAGGGCCGAGGGCTAGGCTGCGCTGGAGGGCCGAGGGCTAGGCTGCGCTGGAGGGCCGAGGGCTAGGCTGCGCTGGAGGGCCGAGGGCTAGGCTGCGCTGGAGGGCCGAGGGCTAGGCTGCGCTGGAGGGCCGAGGGCTAGGCTGCGCTGGAGGGCCGAGGGCTAGGCTGCGCTGGAGGGCCGAGGGCTAGGCTGCGCTGGAGGGCCGAGGGCTAGGCTGCGCTGGAGGGCCGAGGGCTAGGCTGCGCTGGAGGGCCGAGGGCTAGGCTGCGCTGGAGGGCCGAGGGCTAGGCTGCGCTGGAGGGCCGAGGGCTAGGCTGCGCTGGAGGGCCGAGGGCTAGGCTGCGCTGGAGGGCCGAGGGCTAGGCTGCGCTGGAGGGCCGAGGGCTAGGCTGCGCTGGAGGGCCGAGGGCTAGGCTGCGCTGGAGGGCCGAGGGCTAGGCTGCGCTGGAGGGCCGAGGGCTAGGCTGCGCTGGAGGGCCGAGGGCTAGGCTGCGCTGGAGGGCCGAGGGCTAGGCTGCGCTGGAGGGCCGAGGGCTAGGCTGCGCTGGAGGGCCGAGGGCTAGGCTGCGCTGGAGGGCCGAGGGCTAGGCTGCGCTGGAGGGCCGAGGGCTAGGCTGCGCTGGAGGGCCGAGGGCTAGGCTGCGCTGGAGGGCCGAGGGCTAGGCTGCGCTGGAGGGCCGAGGGCTAGGCTGCGCTGGAGGGCCGAGGGCTAGGCTGCGCTGGAGGGCCGAGGGCTAGGCTGCGCTGGAGGGCCGAGGGCTAGGCTGCGCTGGAGGGCCGAGGGCTAGGCTGCGCTGGAGGGCCGAGGGCTAGGCTGCGCTGGAGGGCCGAGGGCTAGGCTGCGCTGGAGGGCCGAGGGCTAGGCTGCGCTGTGACTGCAGAATTGTTATTGTCTTATGAGGAAACTGAGCATTAAAATAAATCTCCATTTGCCCTTCGGAGCATAATGTACAAAACGCAAAATGTACAACAAGGACAAAGGCCTGTTTCACGGCGACATGCAACGCTGCCCTTGCAAGCTGCGACCCGGCATGTCGAACACACACGACGACATTTTGCTACAGTTGGTGATGTGATGTGGTGTTCAGTATCAGTGTTTCCGTCTCGCACTCAATCAATCATCCACTTGTCTTCAACAATGTTAAAGTTTAATCCAATGTTTGGAGAGCACCCGTAACACAGGGAATCTTAGTAGGGAACTTTATTGGTCACTATTTGGAAATGTTGCGCTAAAAAGCTCTCCCAACCCGTGGTTCACAACATTAGTCCTCCTGGGTGTACCTAAAGTTATCTAAATTCTATTACATTATTAAACTTGAAGTTTTACAATCCCAGCTCTAATGTATCCCTTCGGGTATTAAATTTAAAATAAATGGTGTAGTTAAAGTAGCAGTGTTACGAAGAAGAAAAATGCTCGTTGTCACACTGGAGTTACAACTTGGTGTGACGTGGAGTCGGGCATGATGTTTTCATTAAAGATTATTTATTATTAAATAATAAGAGAAAAGAAAATAAACGTTTTACAAGATAGTAGCATGATAGATACGAGTACAAATATTACGTCGGTTCGTATTAATAATAATAATAATAATAATAATTCCTTCAGGATCATCTGGACAACTTCATCATCATCATCATTTAACAGTCACGGGCCAACAACGGGTCACGGGTTGGTCAACAATAGGTACCATCATTTTGTAAAAATTATGTACTTAAATATAAGGTACCTTCAAATCAAATCAAATCAACGGCCCGTTACAGTCTGTTCTTAACTATACGTGATATTGCGCACTAACGAAGATCCGCCGCACTGAACAAACGCATAATGCAGATCGAATATAGGTCATGGGCGAGTCGTTTAACATATTATAACATGCTGCTCAAAGGATCACGAGGCAATTTAGTCCAGTACTAGCAGTCTACCCGCGGCTACGGTCGCGTTTTGTAAGATTTTCATGTGGGAATAAGACTTTTCCCCGTAAGAAGTGTGTTAATCCAGGTTACAATCTATCTCCATTCCATAATATAATACCATAAAGGTTACTTTGAATTAGTTACATTTCTTTTATCATGTACAGCTGCGATTATTTGGGGTAAGAGCCTGGTGATTCGTAATACGGACCTCCTATTTCGGACACCAGTCTTTCACAAAGGCTATTAATTGCTCTATAAGTACCAACTGTAACCCAACTGTACCTTTGTGAAAAATAATAAAGCATTATTATTATTATTTTTTATGGGATATCCATCTCGGCTTTATGGGCCGGTAGTATTTAACAGTCACGGGCCGAAGCCAAGTGTATTATTATTATATTATTATTATTCCAAATGTCAGCCCAATCCGTTGAGTACATTAAGCTTGAAGGCGGAACAAAGTTATTCAAATACTGTAAAATTCTTCCCGTCAGTATAAAACACAAATACCTTCTAGCCATTAATAATCATAGCAGTCAGGAGCATAACCCACTACTAATGAAAGTAGATAACAATCACAATACGAGGGCAATGACCTCAGGTAAATTTGTTGTTCCTCGAGTAAATAATTATTTTGAAGATAGGACATTAAAAAAAACGTCTTCCATATTTTCTAAACAGTTTGCCTGAGGACATACTCGTAAGCTATTGTAATAACAAAAAAGTCTATTTAATCATTAATTAAATTCGTTAGAATAATAAGAGCAGAAATATAATTTGAGTAAGTTTACTAAAATAATAATGTAACACTTGTCGTTCGTTTTATAACTATCTATAGTTTAAATTGTGTACCTACCTAAAGAGACTCCGATTCTGCAGAGAAACTGCTGCGCAGTTTTGTGGGGCTATTGTTAGATATAAGTTTATACTGTTTTTAAGAAATAAATAAATAAACATCTAAACATCCAAATATATTTTTACATATATTATAATACTAGCGATCTGCCCGCCGCCACGCTCGCGTTATAAAATTTTCCCGTGGGAATAAGACGTTTTGCCGTAAAAAGAAAACAAAATCCTATGTTTATCCAGGGTACAAACTATCTCTATTCCAAATTTCATCCCCATCCGTTCAGTAGTTTTTGCGTGAAATACTAATAAGTAAAGATAAAGATTACTAGCGGTTCGCCCGCGGCTACGGCTGTGTAAGATTTTCTCGTGGGAAAAGGAGAAGCGTGAAGCGTGAAGGCGGAACAAACATCTAAACATCCAAATATATCTTCACATTTATAATATTAGTGTAATTATTCTCTCACCTCTCTTATTTAATATCTATACCTAACCTAATACATAATGTGGATAGTTTTGCAAAACTGGGACAAGGGTGTATCAGTCAGCTGAGATATGCAGACGATACTGCTCTTACGACGACACAAGCAGACATAGAACGGTTTCTCTCACTTCTGGATACAACCAGTTCCGATTTTGGCCTCACGATAAACCGCGATTAAACCTGGTGGTGGTGGATCATAAGACTAACAATCGTCCTGCCTTACGTGAAATAGCTGATTGCGAGGTTGTCCAGAGTTACTACCTGGGATCCACAATCACTAAAGTTGAGAAGAAACAGAAAGACGGTGTACCATGACACGATCAGCCGTGGAAAAGCTCACGAAGATATGGAAAGACCGCCGCATAACTAATAAAAATAAATTAAAAATTTAAAAACCCCCGAAGCAAAAAAAAATTAAAAAGTCAAAAATAATACCTATTGTTGAACCATCAAATTCGATAAAGTAACACCTATATATTTTAATTTTATTATAGAAATTGATGGATGGCTCGATTTGGTTTGCTCGTTGAAATGACGCTGAAATGTCGCGTCGCGCGAAAAAAAAAAGAGTCCTGCTCTCCGCACTAACGTTTCCATCTTGAAGGAGCTTCGCATCAAACTAAGACTTTCGTCGATTTGCGAAGTGGGCATTCTTAAGATGTTTGGACATATCATTCGCAACGAAAGCTTGATGGAACGTTGATGGTACAAGGAAGAGTAGAGAGAGTCAAAAGTCAAAAGTCATTTTTTTTTATTCGAATTAAGATTTTTACAAATCATTTTTCGACCTCAAAGCTAACATGGATGGCACGTTCACTACCAGTGTACGCCCTCTGTGGAGAAGAACGGCCAGAAGAAACTCCACAGGAATTGTATCTTTTGTACTTTTCTTTTAAATATATAAAGAATCATACATGAGTCATAATTACAATCTACTCCGCTGATTTGGAACAACAGTTGACCAGACGTTTTTATCATCTAAGTAATCATTTATTATATAATAGGCCTTAGAACATAAAATAGTTTTAATTTTAGCTTTAAATTGGCTATTAGACAGATTTACAATATCATCTGGTATTTTATTATAGAAGCAAATACAGTTCCCCATGAATGAATCAGAGTCAACGTTCTCGCTGCCGATCGCCTACAAAATGGACAAACATGATTAAATCGTCTACGAAGTGTTCCCTCACTGAAAGCACACGCAGTGCCACGAATAGAGAAAGATGGAGAAGTATCGCAAAAGCCGTAACTAATTAACAGACCATGACCACTCCACCAGGAGTGCACGACTCAGAAGAAGAGGGCCATTAACATCTAAATCAATCGAAACGAAAACAAGAACTAAACAATACTAGTGTAATTTACTTTTGAGTTTTTGGAACCGAATCGTCCTCATTTTAACCAAGTTAGATATGCTACACAACATGATATTTGTATTTTCACTATAATATGGTATTTCCGATAATTGATACTTTAACTTTCTCGATAGTATAATAGGCACACACTTGGGCCATTAAACCTTCGGAACAATAAGTTTGAATTTATTAGCAGGTTACATTTGCAAACAAGATCTATTGATCATGCTTTCTTCACAGATACAGCGTCAATAATTCTACAACTTATACTCCATCCACTGCGAGGATCAAGCCTACCCTGAATATGAATTCAAAATTCGAAAGCTCATTGGTTCGTACGTGGTCTGCATCGCACTGATCGCACTGGGCACTACACTAGGTAGGACCAAGTTCCCCGAATCAACAACAGGGCTATAAGCTATGCATACGTGAAACAACTAAGTATGGCCAAATAATCAGGCCAGCTTAGGTTCGGAAATAGAAACCATTTTTTCATAAAACTTACAAAATGTCAAAATATTTTTTTCAATACACCTTGCTCGAAAATTGAACTTACGAAGGCAGTAAACTGTGCGGTAAATGCGTTTTTCATTTCTTTGGTCTATGAGCTGTTGATGATGATGATGATGATGATCTCCATAGTAAAATTATGGTCTCTGTTATTCAGCCAGGATCATTTTAATAATGAAAATAGTACATTACGATACAAGGATCGTAGATGGCATATTATAAAGGTGACTTTTGTAAGCCCGAGCCGCAGGCGAGGGTGTATAATGTCACGAGTTTGTTATAAAACCTAAGATCCGTGTGTTGTACGACGTTTTTCAATACACTTGTGAGAAAACTGATAGTAAATAATTAAAAATGGAAATGGTTAAGAAAGGTACATACATAGTACTCCACAAAAGCTATGATACTACAGGTAAAATGGATCATGTAGAAGTTGTAAAAACAAACCTTTATTATATCGCGCCCAGTTTGAGTATCCTTATTATTCACATTTATCATTAAATATCAACACTAAAACACTCATAAAACGACATTCAATGTAAACAATCAAATTATAATTTTACAAATTTAAACTACAAAACGATAGAATGTTTATTTTTTTATAAGCATAATTACGGAGAAAAGGCTCTAGCGGACATTCAGACGAATATTAATTATTTGTTAAATCGAGATAATTTTATTTTTATAATTAATACATTACTGGCTGATAATATTTTTGATACAATTTGTTGAAATAAAAAAATATAAAATACTTTTCTCTTTGTATGAATCGATTTAAATATTTTTTATTGTCAAAATGATCCTGGCTGAATAATAAATTCTGAAGATCGTAGGAATTAAAAAAAAATCGCACTAGTGCGGTAAAACGCGTTTACCGCACAGTTTACTGCCTTCGTAAATTCAATTTTCAAAAAAGGTGTATTGAAAATAAATTTAATCAATTCTTACAAAGAGAAAAGTATTTTATATTTTTTTTATTTCATCAAATTGTGTCAAAAATATTATCAGCCAGTATTATTTTAAGAATAAAAATAAAATTATCTTGATTTTAATTAATCGATTCGTAGGGGCTGAATGTTTGAGATTGCCTTTTCTCCATAATTATGCTTATAAAAAAGAAACCTATTATTGTTTTGAGGTTGGCGCCAATTTTGTAAAATGTTAATTTAATTTAATTTGTTGTTTTAAGATTGATTAAGAGTTGGTATTTAATAATAAAATGTGAATAGTACTACAGCAACTAAAACTGCGCGCGATTTAATAATAAAGGTTAGTTTTTTCAACTTTTACATGAACAATTTTACCTGTTAGTATCATAGATTTTACAGGGTACCTTTCTTAACCCTTCCATTTTAATTATTTACTGTCTGTTTTCTCACAAGTGTATTGAAAAATGTCGTACAATACATGGATCTTATGGCTGGTTTACACGTATTAAGTTGTTTAGTACCTAGTTAACTAAATTTTAACTTAATTTTAAGCAACTTAATGCGTGTAAACAGCGAATTTAGTAGTAAGTTGCAAGTTAAATTTTAGTGTGCAAGTAAACAAGTAGATGAGAACTTTTTCTATTTTTCGGGCAAGTTGGTGGGCGTGGCCTGTCACTTGACACGTTTAGAAAGGCGCGATTTAGTTAATTTTAAGTTAAATGCGAAGTGCAAAGTTAAGTGCGAGTGTTTTATGTTTATTTTTTGGATATATTTTAATATATATTATTATATAGGTATAAAAAACATTAATGATTAATATATTATTAATATTAAATATTAATCATTAAAAATAATAATTATATAATATAAATAATAATATAATATTAATTATACAAAAATAAATATTTTATTATACTTTATTATTTTATTTATTATATTTATTACAGATTTGAATTCGCTGTTGATCGTCCATCTTGGGCTAACTAAAGAGCTTACTTACTAAAATGACGTGTAAACACTTACTTAAAATTTAGTCGCTTAAAATTTAGTTAAAATTTAGTTGCTACTTAACAACTTAATACGTGTAAACCAGCCATTAGGTTAAACCCTCGGCTCGGGCTTACACAAGTGTCAGCTCGTTTGTAATTTGCCCTTACTATCCTCGTATCGTAATGTACTATTATTCATGTGTTTTACGGCACTGCTCCTCAATCCAAGAAAGGTCTTGTAGAAGCTTTCCGCATCACAATCCGCTAAAAAGCGTCAGATAAGCGTTAAGAGTGTGTCGAAACGAACCAAATATTTATTTAGATGACTTTTGTAATATATTATAAATGATATACCTAATAAACCCCAGTTTGATCTAACAATGTAATTGAGTTACTCAACTCTTTTGTCGAGCCGTGCGTGTGAATCTCTTGCACCTATTTAGAAAAGTAGGTTGGCGACGACGACGCCGCCGCCGTAGTCGTGTCAAGCGACCTGTACCAATAATATAATAATCTTATTAAATTGTTATGGCCTACCAACTACTAGCGTACTCAATAACGCGAAGTGGGCCAGTGCAATACGATAATCGTACGCACGTCGTCGCACGGTCACCCTAAGTTCATGGGCGATCGCACCGCTTTTGTACTAGCCCAGCCCTGCTCCCGATCCGTGAATGTATTCATGTTGAGTGTACTCAACACATAAATGATACAGCAATTTTGCAATTGAAATACAAATTAACAAATTGGAATAACCCTGGAGCGTTTGTTTTGTTATTTCACAGAAATACCAATAATGTTTCAATCACTTGATATTGGAATATTATGGATGGCTTAATTGATGAAATAAACATTTTCGATGGTTCATATTCAGATAAACTGATGCCAGCCATTCCTACAACTAGAACATGAATTCTAGCAGAGGATCCAATTAAAATATTAAAATATAACCTGGGGAACTTCCGGCTTTTCTAATTTCCGTCCCTTTCCTTGACTCTTAAAGGACATCCAACGGGTTTGTGTCTATAGACACAACCTTTGTTAAGTTTAATTTACCTACCTAATTCTACAAACCCTTTGTAAAGTAGTGTTTTGTGCAGATTTATATTTTTCACTGTTCCTAAGGCAGCCAAAGAACCCAACCTTGCCAACATCCATCATTGCATAGAATTCCTAAGAAATTTATTCAGAGTGTTATAAATATACCCATAAAACGGAAAAACATCTATAAGACTGACCAACTACGATCGAAAGTTTAAAGAAATCAATATTCTGACAATAGTGTTTCAATTCTATGACAATCTTCTTTATCACACTAATATTATAAATGTAAAAATATATTTGAATGTATAGATGTCTGGATGTTTGGATGTTCGTTCCGCTTTCACGCCTAAACTACTGGACGGATTTGGATGAAATTTAGAACAAAGATAGTTTGTACCCTGGTTTAATACAAAGGATACTTTTTACCGGGAAAAGTCGTATTCCCACGGGAAAATCTTACATAACGCGAGCGTAGCCGCGGGCGGACCTCTAATGTAAAAATAAATATAAAGTCATTTTAAAGGGAACAGTTACACACACAATTTTAATACTAGAAATCTCGGACCAGTGTGTAGTTCGGTGCAATGGGTGGTTGGTCCGAGCTAGAAATAAAGAAGTTGGTTGCTAGATGTCAGCCGACTGAATAAAATTACAATCAGTCTCCCTACTGATATTAAAAATTTACCTTTAGATAAGTGTGATAAGATGAGATAAGCAGAAATTGTGTAAAGAAGGTTACTATAGGATATTGCATGGGAATAGATTGCTTAAGGAACAGCCTTTTTCAATATTCAATTAGCACGAATTTTGTAAATTACCATAGGTATTTTATTTCTGCCAGACAGACAGACGGACATGGTGAAACTGCTTATAGTTTCACCATGTCTGGACGACAGACAGACGGCGGCTTAGCTCAGAGAGTCTTAGTACTAGAAAGCTGTTATTAGACATGGACATAACTATCAATCATGTCCTTATTGACTACGGAACTCTAAAATGAAACGCAAAAGATGCGACGACTGCAGAGTTTCATGGGTGAGCTTTCCTCTACAGATTCCGCCATATTGTGTTAGTGAACTCTCAGAAAAAAAACGACACCTCCTATGAACAACAACGTAACTTAATTTTAGCAACTAATCAGTACAGCAGATTAAAGAGAAAAAAAAATACATTTTACCTATAGTTAGTTTTTTTTACTAATGCTAACTTCAGTTCTTTTGTACTTAGAGGCTGCTTGGACAGAAAATTAAGAGGAAATAAAATTATGATAAGGAATAATATTAACTAAAGTCATTTTGTATCTGAAGTCACGTATCTCAAGTTACGTTGTTGTTCTATGGTGTCGAAAAACATTTGTGATTCGTGGTTTCATTATTATGAAATATATAATTACGAAACTGAGAAGTGTAAAATCGTAATAAAGATTTTTTTTACTATCTGCTGACGGCACTAATGTTTTTACGAAAGCGCCTATTTTTCTTCAGTTTTATGGACTGAACTCCCCTCTTTCCGCTTTATGGATATTTTGTAACACCCTGTATAATTAATGCTTTTATCGGGGGAAAGGGGGGGGGGGGGGGGTTTGCACCCCTAAATACGTGCTTGCAGCAATCAGTGTACATTCGGCAAAGATTTCTGACGCGCGTCGCCTCGCGCTGATCGTCTGTTGTTTCTGTGAGGCATTCGGCATTCCGGATGTCATCGGTCGGCTACAGGGAGGTCTTCATTGTCTATTGGCACGCAGTCAAAGGGTTTCTGAAGTATTCTGGTTCAGAATCTGAACTAGTGGACAATATACGACGACGTGTATGAGATCTTAGATAAAACTGATGACCAGCTTTATCAAATTGGTACAGAGAAATATCCTAAAATCTACGCTATCCGTTAATACGTTACGCTGTCAGTATATTGGCATTTTCGGAGACATGACAAAACATTTCTCTTTTTGAATAATATAGGAATCCTTTGAGAAGCAAATGGCTGCAATTTGTTCTTTGCCAGTTTTTTAGGGTTCCGTAGTCAACAAGGAACCCTGATAGTTTCTCCATATCCGTCTGTCTGTCTGTCTGTCCGCGGCTTAGCTCAGAAGCTCTTAGTACTAGAAGTCTGTAATTTGGCACGGATATACATTAATATTAAATCATGCCGACAAAGCTATAGAATAAAATCGTAAAGAAACCTTTTTAGTGTTTCAATGGTACACGTGAAGAGGGGGTTAATTTGTATCCGTTTCTGTTTATTACAATAGCGGTCCGCCCGCGGCTACGCTCGCATTATGTAAGATTTTCCCGTGGGAATAAGACTATTTCCCGTAAAAAGTATCCTATGTGTTAATCCAAGTTACAAACTATCTCCATTCCAAATTTCATCCAAATCCACGTAGTTTTTGCGTGAAAGAGTAACAAACATCGATCCGTACATTCATACATACAAGCTTTCACGTTTATAATGTTAGTAAGGATTTGAGCTTTATTTATTTATTTATTAATAATAGGAAGACCAACAGCTAAATTTAACTTAATAGGAAATACAGTAGTACCAAAAAGCCATTTACAGGTCTCCACATGTAGGTGCCAGAACATAAAAAAACATAAAAAAACACATAAGGTCATACACTCATTCATTCGCAAACAGATTGTTCAGTTACAAAAAAAATTGTCTATTTAGCAGACGTCTCGCCGAATCGGAACCAGTATTAAACAGGTCCAGGTCAAATTCTTGGCACAATTTATTAAAATTACTGCTTGCACGCAAAAGAAATTAATTTTGACGGTAGTTCGTAGACACTGAGGGAAGATGGATGGGAGCGCTATTACGTAAGGTCAGTCTGGGGGTTCGGACAAAAATTTTGGAATGCAGATCTGGGCAATCAATTTTGTTAGTTGTTCTGCCGGATCTTTCGGGAGCAAAATTATAATACCTGTTTCTGTTCTTTGATTATTCATCCGGAGTTCGTATTCGTGAATATGGACCGCGCAATCAAACTTCTAGGTAAGTTCAGCCACGCGGAATTATATCCTTGTAATGGCTTTTTCGCTGGCGAAACGAACGCCGAATTTTTTAGAATAATCTTGGCTTTAGTGATAAGACGGCACAGTATCTCCTCTGGCAGATTAAACGTAGATTTTATCTCGCCTAATCTTGACTTTAGGGATGAGTGTGAGACACGGTACAAACCAGAGGATATAATAAATAGACTGTCGTCAGCTTGAGCCAGCTGTCTCGTTAAATGCTACATCCACTACCTAGCCATGGGTTGATCAAACAATAACTCAAAGCAAGCGTATCAATGCAAGACCTCCTTTTGGTTTATTCAGGGGGATATTGCAATATGCCGCACATTCATGGCTCTATATTAGTTTGCCTAGGTATATGTCACGACGTTTTGTGTACTTTACTTGTCTTTTATGTTTTGCTACTGCTGGCGCTATATACTGAATATGGCCAGTACTGGTAAAATGTTGGCCCATTGCCGAGCAAGACGCGTCTACAATCGCAGGAAAACTGTCAGTCAGTCAGCGGCGGTGGCGGCGCGGCGGGTGGGTGTCATAGCCGCTGCTTCCTCCATTGTACACCTATAGACATGAACAAGTTATCTCAGGAAATTCTGAAATACGTGATTACGTGAACCGCTTAGGGCGACATTGCAAAAGCGACACGACACGCTTGTTTGACAAGATTTATTTATGGGGTCGACAAGCCGCCGCTCTGTCTTCATTTGGGTACAGCTCGGAGTGGGCTACCCGCGACAAATTACACTATTTGTATGGATTTACAGGCCGTCTACCGAAATTTAAACTATAACCCAGTCACTCTCAATTTTTAGTAGAGAAAGCAAGCACTATTTCATTTTGTGAAAATTACAACAGGAGAGAAGATACGAGTGACTTAACCCTTTCAAGATAGGAGATACACTTGTATGTATGTCATCTCGATCGAATTGTCGGTTTAATTGCTCTCCTTATTTGAGCTTCCTTCTACTACGAATTGATCGTCACATTTTATCTGACATACAGAAGATTGTATAGGTCAACGTATAGGTGCTTAATTACACGACTGCTCAAAAAAAGGAGTGTAATATGTTCAGGATTCATGTATGTATGTATGTGAGTTTCTTTGTACCACCATAACTTCTAAATGTCTGAACTGATTTTGATGAGTGGGGTATCCTTAGAATCCTTACATCATCAGCCAGAGTGACATCATCAACAGCTAATATACGTCCCCACCGAGGGGCTCGAGCCTACCCTGAATTAGGACGATTAGGCTTTAGTCGACCACGGTAGCCCAGTGCGGGTTGGTCGACTTCACACATTTGAATTTCTTAGCGGGAGTGTGTAGGTTGAAACCTGATGTATCACGATGTTTTCCTTCATCGTAAGAGCGTCGAATAAACGTACATATGAATTCAAAACTCAAAAACACATTGGAACGTGGTGGGAATCGAAGCCCGAGTGACACTTGTCGGCACAGTCGTGTTTTTAATTGACGACGGCAAAAAAAAGGAGAGTAATGTGTTCAGAGTATATTATAATATGTGAGCTTCTTTATTCCACGATAACTTCTTAATACCTGAACAATAGAGTATCGAGTATCATTAGAATCCTTACATTAGCTTCAGTGATACTGACTATCATTTTTATTTTAGGGCATTCATTTAATTTATTTTAAGCTAGTAAATAAATGTCATTCTTTCTTTATTTTTTTCAGCGTGTTAGTTTCTTCAGTAAATAATAACACGACGACGTCGTTGTCGTCTCGTCGCCGCTTCATTATGAAACATTCGCATTTAATTTGTCATGCATGAACACGACACAGTTTAATTAATTTCAGCTTATGTCGTAGTTGCGGACAGAAATCCATTGTAAGGCAATTTTAACACTAATTTGACACGATAATTAATTACTTAATTATCTACGTACCAATATAATATACATGTCCTATCGCTGTTGCAATAAATAAATTTTCCTAGCTGTTTTATTAAAAATAAAACTGGCCAAGCACGTGTCGGGCCACGCAAATTGTAGTGTCTAATACTACTTAGATAGCTGTTTAAGACAGTTAATGTTCATCTAAATAATTTTCTATGATATTTGTACCGAATTTCTTACTAGTACAAGTAGATTTTATAAGTTGGTCTATTGTTCATTAACCTGTTAACTTGATGTTGACAATTTTCCTTTTAAATTCATAAATTTCACATTTCTAAATACAACATCGTCATCATCTTCAGCTTTGTCGGCGTGATTAATATGTACCTAATCTATCGTGGCCTTATCGTAGAATTGTCTACGTCATGAAATGCTTGAAAATTACATGAAATGGTCGCATTTCATGATGTGGCAACTAAATTTGACCAGATCATTAAATCGTGAACAGTTCACGATTTTGTCATCCACGATTGGCCATATCGTGAATATATAGAGTGTCCATGAAATATAAAAAAAATCTTGAAGTTAGGAACTTGACATTTATCAAAAGTAACTTTAGGAAATAATTAAAATAATCTTAAAAATAAAACATACACAAACACAATGTATCACAAATAAAAATTTTGGAAAAAATATTATTTTAATTTTAAGTTGTTGAATAATACCTAATAAGTATGATTTTAAATATTATCCTTACAATTACAAATTATTCACTTTTTCACTGCGAAAAACAAAACATTGTTGTCGGCGGTCGCCATGTTGACACATAAACAAATTAACAAAGCGCTTCCAGCGCCTCTATCGGGAATATGCATGATTTTTTTTTATTACTTAAATTAATAATTTACACCTTTATAACATAGAAAAAAATATAAATAGGGTTGAAAATAGTCAAATAATTTTTCAAATTGAAATTTAAAACATTGCGTAATTTGAGCGGTTCAAACGCCACCATTTTGTGCGCGCTTTTGATGACGTCATTGGTTGTGTCCCGTGTTTGTTTACTACTACAGTTTACAAAAAGTATATAAACATATCTTGAGTGTGCTTCAATAATATACGTGTAATACGTATACGTGTAATTATAATCATATCGACGTAATTTAGGAGTGAACAATTTTAATGACAAATGGTTATTTTTAGGTTATGTTTTGTTGTAAGTATTATTAAAACTTTTATGAATAAAAATCTATGTTATGGACTAAAATATACCACGTAACATAATAATTACCTTACAGCTTTCACTCCTTTGATCTCTGCGCTCGTAAAATCGAGATTTGATGCAAAATAATATACTGACATCATAAATGCATCTATTTTCGGTAGATTATCTGATTGTGCTTTGACAAAACCAGTTTCAGTCATCGTCATAGATTGACTACAAATATATATTCACAAGTAATCACTCAGGAATACAGTTTTAAACAATTTTTTTCACAAACACTACTATAACCGCCAATAAATGGACGTGACTGACCTGACACAACCATTGACGTCACATTTCGTTTCGACCAATGGTGATGCGTTTTGTAAGTTTGAATTTCCCTCCCTTATTTTTCACTTTTTATATAATATTTTCTGGGTTTAAATGATAACTAAGTAAAAGAAATACCTTTTAAGTATAATGTAAAGACAATAAAGAATCTAGAAAAAAATATTTGAGACAAATTTAAATTTAATGCATATTCCCTATTCATGCATGTAACCATTTTACGATATGATCAAATAATCTTGACCATTTCATGAAGTAGCTGCGTTTTTAGTTGAACATTATCGACAAACGATTTCTTATCATTGATCTGGAGCACATCATTCATTCTATTTTAATCTCCGAGATTATAATTGATGTGGGTGTTTTAGGCGAAAGGTGAGACCGGGCGGGATATGGCAGAGCGGCGGCGGCGGGAGCGCGATGTCGCAGTGCAGGCTTGCTGGCCCGATGCGGTGATGACCTACATCTGCCCACAATGCGATCGCTATATTATTCATCTCATGTGTGCTACTCTCAAATTCTCCCAGCGATACAGTCACATAATATATTACTGTTAATGTTATTGAGCCTTGTTAATTTTAAATATAACGAATAAGTTATAGTAGATTGTTAACCAAGGGGTGGAAGCGATCAATTGCATCCGAAGTATTTTGACCCACGAGCGTAGCGATGGCGCTGATAGTGTGACATCTAGATTGCGAGGAAAGTAAACAAGCAGTTTGTAAAAAATATATATATGGGCTACATACCATTACGCGCCATATTAGTGCCCCGCACCCTATTTGACACACAAACTGCTAATTTCAGTTGGTTTTTATTGAAATCACGGCGTACTGATTTTAGAATTTCCCGCACAAGCATAAATCAACTTATGTTTACTATTTCATGGTTAAAATAAACATAAATTTACGAAATAATTTATAAAAACATTGATTACAAACCACAGACAGCAATATTTTTTTCACCAATGTTTTTTCCCGCCTTTTTTTAAAGGTTCGCGTTCGTGTAATTTTTGCCTAAATTTAAAAGAATAAAGTGTTATAGCAAGCATTTTTTTCTTTTTTATCTGAATAAATTTAATTGTAGAATTATCTAGGCTGTATACGTCCTTCCTTTGCCATTTATTGTGTGCAATTTACTATGCAAATGTAAAAAGAAAGGTTCGAATTTCAAAGTTATTTACATCCCTTGGGATGCAAGTTGGACTTACATCCTTTCTTTGGGGTCATTACTTCAGAGCAAGAGAGATGAAAAATATTTACCCTATTTAAGTCTCTTTGTTTATTCTCACCTTTATGTTCCTCACGGGGCGTCAACTTACAATCTTGAAACTAAGGGTGGTTTAGTTCTGTTTACAGTGACGTCATAACAGAATATACTACTAATTTTAATTATTATTTTTTCTTTACTATTACAATCATCGTTAATATTTTACGGTGCGACCCAGATCATACGATCACCAAACTTTAAATTAATTTATTTTCAGGCTGAAATGCCACGGAGCATAATGCTTGAAAATAGTACTCGTAAGGTCCCTTTCAATAGAATCCGGCAATCATTTAAGTATACAAGATAATTTTCTGACAAAGACAAGCAAGACTTTTATTAGTAAAAAATTAGTATGGGAGTTTTACAAATTATTGAAAGTTTTGTCGTCCGAGTATTCTTTATTAAAATAACTATCATAAAGAAGTTAGGGGGCGAAATGATTGTAAGAAGAATGTATGGTTCCTTGAAATGTGAATATGATCAAGATTGTTACTCAAATGTGAGTAGTTACGGAGTAATCGTGTTTAAATTGGTTTGCTTACATTATTGCCGGATTCTATTGACTTTATATATACCTACTGTTTGCGATTTATGGCTACCTATGTACTAGGTCCTAACCTCAAACATCTTACAAATTCATGTTTCTTCGACATTTTGTCACTAAACGCATAAAATAACACTAAAAACAAAAATAAAACTAGACAAAATAACGAAGACTTTAATTGAAACTAATTATAAAAACTTTTGAATGACAGACGAAAACAAACAATATTGTCATTTGTTTGAAAAGTGTATAAAGATAAAATTAGGGTTGATGATAATAATAATACTGTACGCAGTTTCGTTATATACCTATAGGTATCATTAATAGTATACGAGTAGGTAGGTAGGTTAGGTAGGTAAGGTCACGGTAAGGTACTACGATTCGGATCCAATAACTGTAAAACCAAATTGTGGTACGGGCACCAAAAAAAGCCTTTTTGAAAGCCATTAATTGGGTAATCCTGTCATGGCAAAAGGGGCTTTAGTAAAAATCAGATTATGATAGATTTTTTATTACAATTACACTTTTTATTACAATAAAGAGCGTCGGTATCGGCTGGCCCATCCGGAAAACGCGGCGGGTTCGACCCGTAACATGTACCAATGTATTTTTTAATTTCGAATTCATAATGTATTTAATTTGATGCTTTTACGTGAAGGCAATCATCGTTGCGAGGAAAATTAACGCAGTATTAATAAGCAATAAATAGTCAGAATCTCTTCTGTTCGGAGATTGAGAGACCATACGAAAAGCGGTTTTCAAGCTGGCTGGACACGTTTGCGTTCGATTATCTCGGGTTCTCTAGCGTCACATAAACTGAAATAAGTGTGATTAGCCGTCACCTAAAATTATGTATTGACCTACTTAAACGCGGCTCATTTGGAAGAATTGTCCAGCCAGCCTGAGTCACATTCAATATGATAATTCATATTGACGTGTCTACTGCAGCGTCATCGTCGGTGGCATTTATTGCAGAAATAGAATTATCTGATCATTACGCTACGGCCCGATTTGCGAGAGAGAATACCTTCGAGGATTAAATAAGGTTTTCGAGTTAACTTACTAGACGTCGTACTATACCTACTTAATAAAATTAAAATGTCTGACATAAATCGTTTAAATTAGAATTATTCAAAAATTATCGGGGGGCTCGGCAGGGGCCGGCGACCGCCGCCGCCACCGCACCGCCGCGCGCCGCGCCGGTTGGGTCCAACCGTTTTTAAGAAGTGCCATTTGTATTATTTTTTTTATCAACCATAGACACTTTTTGTTTTGTTTTGGTTCTCGTCCTTATTTTAATTGATTACTCTATACAGTCAGTATAGTATAGCTACCTAGGCCTAGGTATATATGTGAAATAAATGGTGGTGAGTTGTATAATCAACTCCAGCCTCGGAGATTCCAACTACAGATGGGCCGACTATAACTTTGGCAGACTAGCCGACTAGTCGGTTATAAAAAGGCCGTCTAATCGGGCGACTAGTCGGCCAGCCGATCATTGCTTGCATTGCTAATTGGACGTAGTTACACGAAAAGGATCCAATCCACAACATTGTCAAAAATGACTTTAGTACACAAAACTGACCGCAAATAATACCAATCGTCCCATAAATATACTATTAACAATAAAAATGTCTGAATGTTTCTCACAAAACATAACACGTAAAATTATCTTGAAACAAATACCTTCAATATCTGAAAAGTAACTTCAAACTATTTCTTCATAGGTATTTGTTTCAAGATAATTTTACGTGTTATGTTTTGTGAGAAACATTAAAACATTTTTATTGTTAATAGTATATTTATGGGACGATTGGTATTATTTGCGGTCAGTTTTGTGTACGTAAGTCATTTTTGACAATGTTGTGGATTGGAACCTTTTCGTGTAACTACGTCCAATTTACCCCTAATTAAAAAAATATTAATAATTTAACTAGAGTAACTAACGTTTTTGTTTGCCACTTTTTGATAATGAATGATTCCTTTATAATTTGATATGGTTGGTTACATTATAATATAATATTATTTTTTTAAGTGCATTTATTAAACAAAGAAAGAGTTCTTATTCCTAGACTGTACCACAAATTATAAAACTGATGCTACTAAAATAAAGATTATGAACAATAAAGGTTACGATTTCATTTCAACCACCCATTTGAAGCTTTTAAATGTTTTTTAGCATAAAAATATTAATCAAGTAATAAGCCGACTATAGTCGGCGCTTTCTGTCGTTTAGTTGCCGACTACAAAAGTGGCCGGATATTCGGCTTTCCCGACTAGTCGCCGACTACATCTCTAATTCCAACGTATACTGTATCTATCTCGCACAATCATATCGTTCTATTACACCTTATCGTGCAGAAACATACAGAAAAAAATTGCTCTGCCGTCTTCCAATACAAATAAAATTCCCATTAACTTTTCTTATGCCAGTGATCGGGTTCATAATTGCAAAACCTCAGGCTTGTTTACGGTCTCGGCGTCTCGACTGTACTATACAAATTCACGATGTCTTTACGTGATAGAAAATGGCTTCCTTTTATAAATTAATCTTTTATAATTAATGCATACCGTGGATGTACCAGTAGGGCACTGCAAACGCCTAAAACGGACGACTGGGATTGGCAGATTGAAAGACGACGATTGACGAAAGCGAAGGTGGCTCCTGGCTTGTAATCGACAGCTGTCGTACAAGGTTCTACGAGTATGTTTCATTTGTCGATCAGCTTATATACCCCCCAGTCGCACAGATCATGAAAATAGATCTAGTTTACAAAGACATTCATGTACTTTTGCAATAAATCTAAGATTCAGCTTTGTAAGATCACGAGAGCCTGTTCTTTCCAAATATCATGAAAAGCACCAGAAATTTTGGATGATATCGGTCTTAGACGGGCGGATATAGTCTGATAGTTTGTACCAGATACTATTTACAGGAATAAGTCTTATTCCCACGCAAAATCCTACATAATGCGAGCGTAGCCACGGGCAGACAGCTTGTACTAAATACCCTATTACGAGAACATCGTCCGTTTTCCTTTAGTTTACGTTATCATAGGTATCGTTTCTGGCCACATGTGTTGTAAACTGAATAAAGGTAACTAACTATGCAGCGCAGAATATTCTTCGCCCTTTGCCACCTCTGCGATCGAGCTTTGCAGTCTTGACAGTATCTCAATATTGCATGAATAGCGTTAGAATATCTTTTTCACCCATCTATTCAAAAAGTGACAATAGGTTCGACTTCGCACATAAGTGCGCCCAAAGTAGGTCTTAGAAGCCCACGGGCAGGAAAGTATTTTAAATTTGAAACATGAGTATTTGCTTATAATTTTTATTAAAATTGCATGAATATTTGCTTAATAGTTACCGAACTATTCAGCCAGTAACTTTTTTTGTACAAAATTTTGCATTCGAATTCAAATAAAAAAAGAAAACAAATGATAAATTCTTGAAATACGTCCCGTCTTCTACTCTATTGCGGACTTGCGGATAATCAATGGTGCATTGAAAATTATTTTAAGAAATGTGTTCATGTTTCGTATTGTTTACACTTTAACACTTAAATATGTTAAAGCTGGCGTAAAGGTATTCATAAGTAGTAGCTAAAAGAGATCTATAATATTTTTTCTCATAGAGGGGGATGAAAACTAGAATGTAATAGTACATTGTTATACGAGAGGTAAAAGTAACTTATTTAGCGCTGAGACAGGGTTCGGGGCCCGAGCCTAGCGAGGGCCCTAATAGTTCGAGGCACTAAATAAGTCTTTAACCCGAGGTAAAAGTTATGCCTCACTCAAAAAGCAAAATAAAAACCTACATACAACAAATTAAAATTAGAGGCCTATCTGCGAAACTGCTCGATAAAGATATTTTCGTACTAGAGTAGAGATTGCCAGTTTTCAGACCCTGACCTTTAACTGACAAACACCGTGCCACGAGAGTTTCACAAAATTGGCGACGATGAATGCAATCATCAAACACCCGCGAAGTAAATGAAAATACGAATTTATCATCCATGTATCTGCCGCGAGCACACTGATCAAAGGAATACAGAGTAATGTATGCGGAAGGCTCTACGTAAGTAAGTATCCGAATTCCTTTTTAATACGTTCTCATCTTGTTCACAAAACTAATCTCATGATGTGATGTGATAGGATAAGTAAGGTTAGATACAATTTAATTCATCTTGCCCGTTTCCTTATTATAGGACCAGTAGAGATAAGGAAAATTTCCAAGCGTGTATCGAGTTACCTTTAGAAATAGATCTGAAGAACTCTTAGAAAATTATCCGTTTAATCAAACAACTTTGAAATGGTTCGACGATTAAAACGTAAGTCATTCAAGAAAGACTATCATTTAATTTTAAAGACTCTTTCAGTACCATTATTTTATATACCTAAGTAACTACTGACTGTGCAGACCCAATCAATTTATGTTGTCTGCAACCAATTATTAAATATCAATTTTAATTGAGGTATTTTCGTACGCACATACAAATTGATTCTTTCCTCCCCCGCAAACTATAGACGTGTCGATGATGATACCTAAAGGAATGGTAGGGGAATGTGTCCAAGTATAGTAAACGGGCCGTCGATATTGATTTTATTTGACTTGGCAATTTCAGCCTCCTCTTATTTTCACAAATAGGACAGTTATGAAAATTTTGTTCAAGGCTTTAAGAGGAATAATTAAGTAGTTATTTTGAAGCGGTAAACGTACTTAACTCTTTTTATAAACAAGCAAATTGGATAGTTTACACAGATAAGATAAGACAAAAGTGTCTTTATTCGAAGTAAGATTTAACAAAATCATTTTTCGACGTCAACGCAAGATGGCCTGTTCACTACAAGTGTACGCCTTCTGTGGAGAAGAACGGATAATATTTACCGTTCTTAATTTAGAAAAAAAACACTATATAAAGGTAACGACATTTCTATTAGACCTGACTAGAACTTCATAAAAAACTAGATATTCGAGTGATTGGACGTAACATTCCGTACCGCAACCGCAACCATGTTCCTCGTAGTATTTTAGTATTTCATTTTGTATCGTTTACTAATCAAAAGAGTTTTTTTTTCTTTCTTTTTAAACAGTCAGAATACTTGCATCGGATTCGGACTGTACTTACTGTCGAGTGTTGGGTTATTAAATAATAGATGTGTTGAAGCGCGAATGACGTGCGGTGTTAAGTTGGAGTGCGGCGTGGTGAGGCACGCGCGCCGCGCCGCAGCAGTCGCCGCCCGGACGGCCAGCCGCCTCGCCCGCTGCTCTCCGCGCGCACCAGCCAGCCAGCACCCATCATCAGCCAGACCACAACTCAAAAAACAACTTCAAACTTGGAAGGTACTCAATTAATTACTCAGTGTACAGCGGAATTTTAAGACCTGCCTAAAATGTTATTATCACTCCAATTCCACTTTTTAGAAATATACAAAGTTATTCTTTTAAATTTAATTTTCTACAAAGTTTTAACTGTGTGCTTTTAACGGCCGAAGCGAACATTTTAATATTTTAATATAAGTATTCAATATCGTGCATGTATTTTCTTTGGTTTGGCGATAATTTCGTTTGCCCCCGAAGTTTAATTTTGCACTGGCGGGTCGCGCACTAAACATAAAATTTAGTGGGTCAGATGGCGGGAGCAGGCAGCAGGCCCGGCCTCCGCCTCTCGACGACAAGTATGCTGCTCCTCTCCGCGGTCTTCATTATGTTAAGTGGTGAGTATCCAATCTACTCTCCTGTGTTACTTCACAAATTTTCCTCACACTGACAACTGTTCCAAAGTTCCATGACAAATGTTTCCAAGTTTACGGACGTAAATATTATATTATTTTATTTTCAGAAAGACATTTCCATTTATAATATACGTATAATACTTAGGTGTACCAATTTTATTTTTTGTCAATAATAGAGCTAAAACCACAGAAATTAATGACTTGCAAAACAAAACTAAATACCAGTCAGGTACCTAGTACCAGATAGAGCGGTGAATAATGACTTCCAAAACAAAACTAAATACCAGTCAGGTACCTAGTACCAGGTAGAGAGGTGAATAATGACTTCCAAAACAAAACTAAATACCAGTCAGGTACCTAGTACCAGATAGAGCGGTGAATAATGACTTCCAAAACAAAACTAAATACCAGTCAGGTACCTAGTACCAGGTAGAGAGGTGAATAATGACTTCCAAAACAAAACTAAATACCAGTCAGGTACCTGGTGCCAGATAGAGCGGTGAATAATGACTTCCAAAACAAAACTAAATACCAGTCAGGTACCTAGTACCAGATAGAGAGGTGAATAATGGCTTCCAAAACAAAAATAAATACCAGTCAGGTACCTAGTACCAGGTAGAGAGGTGAATAATGACTTCCAAAACAAAACTAAATACCAGTCAGGTACCTAGTACCAGGTAGAGAGGTGAATAATGACTTCCAAAACAAAACTAAATACCAGTCAGGTACCTAGTACCAGGTAGAGAGGTGAATAATGACTTCCAAAACAAAACTAAATACCAGTCAGGTACCTAGTACCAGGTACAGAGGTGAATAAGAAAAATAAGAGAACTTACAGATTAAGTTCCTTTAACTTTGAAGTCATATTGATACGAGTACCTAACTTGTTGTGGACGTTCTATTTTCAAGGTACGGGTGTGATGAAGTAGTTGTCATCGTAGTCCTTAATGCCCTACGACCAGTATTTGCACCAACGAACTCTGACAATCTGAATAATTAATAATAAAAGAAAAGTTGCTACTTTTGACGTTTAAGAATTCATAAAGTGTAAACCGACGACCTAGCCTTGAAAGCAGTTGAGGTTTCCCATGCCAACATTACTAAAATATATCATTTACGTCAATAATGACTGAAACCTAACTAATACAATATAGTACCTACCACATCAGAGTGATAGTTTCGATAACGCTTAGTAAAAAACTACTATTAGCTACGCTATCTAATATGGCAGACATGCGATGACCAGGGAAATACAAAATTGTGCTTTAGTAACTAATGGAAATGATAAAAAATTAGGTCAACGTACCCCAGCTTGAATTTTTAGGCAGCGAGATATTGACCCATAGCGTTACTTGAACCGTACTCACAACGGATCCCAATTACGAGGACGGCCGGGTTCCGCCAGTGAATCGAATAACAAACCCGTTTATTTTTATGCGGGTTTAGGGGTCAATCAAACAATGGTGTACAGTAGTTGTTAGTTGCTTAAAAATTTTGTTTTGAGTAACACGGAAAATAATAATTCAAATTCAATCACTATCAAAAAGGAATTTCTGAACTATTTTAGCCGTAAACCCGTTCCATGTTGGTGACGAAGTCAGGACAAAACAAAAAATAAGTATTTTATTCTTTATTGATGACCTAATTCTCTAAGTCCTCTTTGCATAGAGACAAAGATGTAGAAATGAGAACTTTCCCACTCGGTACAATTTTGCTACTGAAACATGACTGAAACATTAGCAATTTCTTGAGCAATATCTTCATCTGCAGTAAACCACTAACTGTATTTAATGAATGTCTGTTGTCGTATAGTTTAGTTTTTCCCGTTTCGCAGTTTATCATCTTCCAAATCGTCTTTACAACATTATCAGCCGAAACTATTTTCATTATCATTTTGATACCATATCGCAAATAAAATAAATATTGTTAGATGCCTTTTTTTACAAGAATAGGGCTAGAATAGAATATGATCTTGGCCTAGATATGACCAAAGCAAATGACGATTTGGGTCGGGCGGGCCACACTTATCGACGGCGATCGATGGTTTGCCTATACAAAACGCGCTCAAAGTTTGGAAATCCTTTCGCATCGGACGCGGCGAATGATGCGAAAGGATTTCCATACTTCGCGCGCGTTTTGTATAGGCAAACCGTCGATCGCCGTCGATAAGTGTGGCCCGAGGACCCTATTGCTACCCTAGCGAGTCTCACTACGAGAACAGAACCCAAGTAACTGTTCTTGTAGTGAGAAATGACATCCATTAATATCGCTAATGGGCGCGCCGCGGCCGCCGCGACGACGACGTCCGTAACTTTTCTTTTAATAATTTTAATATATTTATTAAATTTTATTAATTTCTTTTATTGTATGATATTCATAATCCCTTAAAAGTAATACATCTAGTTTGCATCAGTAAAAACCTGTGTATGTATGACACAACAAAATCGACGCGCGGCGGCCATACGGCGGCGGCAGCGGCGGCGGCGGCGCGCGCGGTTCGGTGTAGCAAGCGATATTTAGGTATTTTTATTAACTCGCTTTCTTGCCTGTCTGTTTGTTTGTTTGTTTGTTTGTGGGTTTGTTTGTTCGGTCCGAATCTTGCAACTCATTTTTGGAGCACGCGTGCTGTCATTCGATTGTGCTGAAATTTAGTACAATTATGTAACCTCGATAACAATGCAATATTATGATATCATGGAGCTGGTCTGATGATGGAGCCGGAAGGTGGCCATAGGAACTCCTCAAATACCCAACATAACCTAGTCGTGTTTGGATCCGTTGGATTTGTTTTGATTAGATCTTTATTCACACATTATGTCCAGGGTCTCATGATGGAGCCGGAAGGTGGCCATAGAAACTCCTAAAATACACAACATAATCTCGTCGTGTTTAGGCTCGTTAGATTTGTCTTGACAAGATCTTTAATCACACGTGATGTCCAGGGTCTCATGATGGAGCCGGAAGGTAGTCATAGGAACTCCTAAAATACACAACACAACCTCGTCGTGTTTGGGCTCGTTGAATTTGTCTTGACAAGATCTTTAGTCGTAAGTAATGTCTGGACATTGCACATTGCTTCCGGCTGCAACCGGAAGGTGGCCACAGGAATTCATTAAATACTCAACACAACCTAGTCGTGTTTGGATCCGTTGGATTTGTTTTGACTAGATCTTTAGTCACACGTTATGTCCAGGGTCTCATGATGGAGCCGGAATTGCCCGGAATGTAATATCAATGTAACAACATAATCTCTTCATACTTGGGCTTTTTAGTCTTGGCAATTTAGTCCTACGTGATGTTCAGGGTATCTTACAAAATTTCAATACGCTCTGGACTAAAAAGCATAAACTAATTATAAAGTAAAAAATATTTTTTAACAACACGTTTTAACGCACTAAAAAGTATAAAATATTTTTATTGAGTTTTTTATTGGTGTAGTACTCTTGTAGGACTTAAAACGAAAAACGTGGGGTGCATGGAGTAGATTTTGAAGCATAAATACGTAAGAATCGGTTTAGAAACGCGACCTGTAGAGTGGAACAAACAGACAGATGGACATACAGACAGACAGACAGACAGACAGACACACAGACATATAGAAATACAAAAGCAATTTTGGCCAAGCTAAAACAGAGATGCTTCGCTCACTTTGCTCGCTCGGTCAATTATGACATACAAGGCAACAATAATTGAATTTTGAGGGTGTGCCCTAATATCAATACGAAACCTCAAAAGGAATGCGGCCGTTACAATACTTTCGAGTCTTGGATCAACGAATTATTCGAAAATGACTTTTCGTCTGTCCGTCAGAATCGTGACCAATACAAACTCACATCACACTTGGAGAGAGTAATCGCTAGCTAGCTGCAGTCTCTGAATAAATGATAGAGTGCCAGCCAGCCACACCACGCTCATAGTCACACTTGAATAATTTACACTTTACGCTGAGGGACGGAACGCGGTAGCAAAGTGCCTTACTTAGTTACAAGGCTAAATAAACACGTTAAAATTTAAGCGTTAATTTATCGAAGTTCAGAGATGAAACGAGTTTAAGCTATATGGAAGTTCTTCTTTGCCAAGTCCCAAATAAAAGGACATGGCAAAGAAGAAGAAGAAAAGTTAAATCAACAAAAAGCGAATAAACTCATCACTCTCTTTATCTTAATGATTTTGTTTGGCGCCGATTCAAAATTAGTTAGGTAGTAGAGCTTTGCTAACTGAAAATGTTTAAATATTCTATTTTATGCTAATCAGTTTCTATTTTCGTTAATTTTTTTGTAAAAGCGTTTTTATGGAGCTCAAGACTTGGAGCATCATCGGCGCAAAGTTGCCAGCCTCTCAGTATAATATAAAGTGCATCTAGAGAGCCCCTCTACACTATTTAGCTATAGGTACGCACAAAATACTTCCTTGTGTTTTTTTGGCCGTCTAGCTAAATAGTGGAATGCGCTCCGTGTCTGTATTTCCGTAATCCTATAACCTTGGCGCCGTGTGGTGAAGGCAGAGTAGAATACATTTGTCACCAACCCCTACTCTTCCCGTGTGTGTCGTAAGAGGCGACTTAGGGACGGAACGGAAGGTTACTACACATTGAACAGGGAACGGGCCGCAGCACTCTCTGATACAGTAACCTTTTAATCTGTGATCTCCAACCCGCCTGCCAAGCATGGAGATTATGGCAAAACCCTCCACTTAAGTGGAGGAGGCTCATAGTCCAGCAGTGATGATGATGATGTTGATGTTGATAACCTTGGTGAAAAGGCAAGAACGAATAGGAATTTCCTACAATGCATTATGTACGATACCCCGGCGAAAACCTTGTAGACGACAGTGTAGGTTACTGCGAATGTCAGAAAATGGAAAATATTAAGATGTTGAATAGAATATTGTTATTAACCTAAATCAATGCAGTTAGTCCGAAATATTTCAATGTTTATTTCTGTTTCGGACATCAACCGGTGAATGCTAGCATAAACCAAGACTATTGTGTGAAACTAAGATAAACCAGTTAATAAAAGGCTACATTACTGCATTGACTATAACCTCAGTCGTCTATTCGCGACCACAGATCACTACAATAAGTACCACCTAGGACCACCACAATAAAGGTTGTGAGAATGCCCACCGTCCCCAAAACGGTGGATCTGCGCTGGACCTCGACCTCGTCATCGCTTTCTATTAGGTGGGAGTGGGAACGTGGTTAAAGGCAAAATCATTTGCAGTAAAAAAATACGTTTTTGCTAATGATAAAATTGGGTGGGCCTGTATTATACACCGTGAAATTTACATCGTTTTGTTCCCGCCGTGTAGTGATAGTACCCGTCAAACTGAACAACTTTTCACGAAAAAAAAAATTCCAGTGACAAAAATTTTAGTCTCTCCATACAAAATGGGTCGCTCGGGAGTCTCACTTTGTATGGAGAGACCAAAAATTTTTTTGTCGCAGGAATTTTTTTTTTCGTGAAAAGTTGTTCAGTTTGACGGGTACTATCACTACACGGCGGGAACAAAACGATGTAAATTTCATGCTGTATAGAAACTCAATACAATATTTATTGTTTTATAAATACTTAGTTGTAGTAATTAAATTATAGCAAACATTAATTTATGAACCATGAAATCTTCATAATCATCCAACAGTTTCTAACTTCTAATGCTCAGTTCATCTGTCAAAGGGCTTGAAGGTCTTGTGAATGCACGGACGACGTCTCCTAGAAGTACATAACATAACAACACAGCCACATTCTTCAAGTATAGCGTAACAAACATAACAAGAAAGAAAGCCAACAAACTTATATCAGAATTAGCGGCCATTCCGCTTGAAACGCTACGAGTTTTCAGCCTTTCAGCTCCAATAATCAAACCCTTTTTATTTGTTTTGATATTTTAATTTGATGTACACATTTCCAAATAGAGTTATTTGCTAAATTCTCAATCGTTTGAATTCTCCGAGTTTGAAGTAATATCCGTCGCTTTTTTGTTTAAAGAAAAAAAACAAACGAATGACATTAACCTAGCCTATTGTGATACTGTAATAACGCTTTGGTCCTTGTATATTTTTTACTGAAGTAATAAATTAATTAAGAATCGAATTCATTTCATTTCTGTGAGCAGAAGAATTTTTGCCAAGCATCTATGCAGCAGCAGAAACATGTTCACAATGTGCACCAAACATAAAAAACATAACTCTGGTAATCATTCGTTAGCTTACCTCTGGGTAAGTACAGATCGCGCCAAACTTCTAGATCGCTCTGAACACGGCACGATTCGATTTGCTACTGCAAAATATAGGCAAAAGCGACAACGCGCAATGCGCGAAACAAGTTCAGAGCGACCTAGAAGTTTAGCGCGATCTGTACCTATTATTAGCTATTAGGTGTTTGACATGGTTGAATATTGTAATAACTTTGCAGCGTACGGGGCCGCCGGTCGCCAGTGCTACTGGTGCGGCCCTCTTGCGGAACAGGTGCACCGTAGTCGCCGGGCTCCGCCCTGCGAGGGCGCCGCGCGAAACATCTCCGTCTGCGACCCAGGATACGACCACTGCGCCATAGTAGCGACATCCCCACGTCAGTATTAGTCATTTTGAATTTAGAATCAGCGATAAGTAGGACTATAGGCGCATTTAGTGCTACGCTGACGGTTAGGACCACGAAGAAAAATCCGACGGTGACAGCATAGCAATCACTAAGGAAGCCTTTAGGAGCTTTTAGTGCATCAAAAAGAGTTTTTGTAGAAAGTGGAGAATTTGATTTTCTACAATATGATGTAAAAACGTGATTTTCGTCCAGAGCGTCACATAAGTGGTCTTGTTTTGGCAATGACGATATATAGCTGTATATTCTCCGGGGATATATTACATAGCAAACAAAGAAGACCCTGTTATTCCCACCAATACCTACGTAGTAACACACATTACAATGTATCTTGTAGGCTGAATTAATTATATCCTGGCGAGAACGGAAACTCTCAGGAGCGCAGCGCAATAAAGCGCGAAGAGGCGCAAAGTCATCAACCCAGGACCTTATTTATTCACCTGCTAAGGACTTCTTGTAGATAACGTACAGCCGTGCACTCTGCCAGGAACTTACGGATACCTATGCACAAAGATGCAGATGCATTACAAACTACCTACAAGCAAAGCTTATGGACTTGTTTAATCGTTAACTATACTTATACTAATTCTGTGACAACGTGAACGCAATACTTTTAAGTGGTTGCTCAGCCCATGAAACTGAACAAGGTATTGTGTTCCGCGCCTTTTTTCCAAAATAAATAGTGGACTTTCACATAAATTGATCAGGTGACTAGTCAATTTGGACGAGGTTATTTAAATTTTCGCGAAATTTTTGAAGTTGTAGAATAAAAATTGTTTCATTTCAGTTGCAGTACTAATTTATTCGTAGAGGTTTAATCGCTGCTTTACAATATAATTCGTTCTAAAACAAATCCATTGGTTTCTATACAAAGAGATGAGTAGATAGATGCATTATATAATTTGTATAAATATTTGTCTATTATATTGAACGATAAATTACTGTCAACAGCGTACCTGGAATCGAGATTTTGCGTTAAGTTCTACCAAGACGAATGCTACCCATTGTTCTGCAACTCCACAAAGACTTGGAAGATGACATGCCCTTGTCGCGGCGATCTTTGCAACGGCGACAACACAGAGCGCGAAGAAGACGCCTTCTCAGCACTATCAAGACTCCACGCATTAACACACACTCACATCAAAAGAAGAGCCCCCTCCATACACTTAACAGGCAACGGAAAAGGAAGAATCGTTAACCCAGAGCCAAACAATGACCATCTTCTCGCTGGCAACTCTGTCGAAGAACCAAAGGTCGCACTGGACAACACACAAAATCAAAACGACTCATTGACTGTAGATAACCAGTCTTTAAATAAGAAACAGGTTATTGAAACAGTTAAAGAAAACACGCCGCTAGCTAGTCAGGTAATTTCCACAAGCAACCAGCCTGTTGAAAGCGAGAAAGTCGAGGAATCGCAAAATGGTACGAACATTAATGAAAAAGAGCAGCCAGAAAATGGTGGTGATATTCAGACTACAATAGACGGGAAAAGTGAATCTGACAGCGGTTCCAACATTCAATTTACTACTGTTGGGAAAGAAATGGAAAATTCTAAACAATCTTCTACAGTTATGATAGAAATCGATATCATACAAAAACCATCGACCTTTGCTCAGCCCGATATCAAAGAACACACCAATATTCCAGAATCGAATCTCCTGGCCGACGAGCCCGTGCATCATAATGATCAATCTGAAGATGTTAACAAAAATATTCAAAGAGAGTCAGAAGACAATAAAACAAATGAATCTACTACAAGCTCACTAAAACTACATTCTTCTGGGAGCATTACCACAAGTCGCCCTCCACAAACCGAAATGTCCATTGATTCGGATGACAAAATTGAAGCCAATATCAATGTGTCTTCTGAATCAATATCAGCAGAAACTGTACTACAAACAACAACTAGAGCTGTAGGAAAATCAGTATTCGAAAAACAAAACGAGATGAGTTCCACAGAAAGGTTAAGTACCGTAGCGTATCAAATCACCGGCAACACTGTTGCTTCAAGTATTACTCAATCATCAAAAAAAGATAAGAAAAATAATAATAATGCTATAAAGGTGACCATAAATACCTTGATCATTTTTAATTGCATTTTATTGAGTAGTTTTATTTAACATGCTTTCTAAATACACATAATATTATTGTTAAATAGTATTTATTAGTCTGTAGATATTATTATTTTAATTATTGATCTCTTCATAGACTAGTTTTAAATTAAACGAAATTGGCATGTGAAAACTTACCCACGTCCTTAGTGTTCAATATTTGTGATACTAGAGTAGACGAAATTGTAAATGTAAATAAAGTCACAAAGGAAAAAGAAAATTGGAATTCTCGCCGATATTAAATAAAACACTTTCAACTTTTAAATTGTTTTTATTCAATACTTACACATTATACCATTATTATTTATTCAAGTGTAAAGTCGTACTGCTGTGGTAGCTTTCTGTTACTGGCTTTTGTTTCCAAGCTTTTGGTACCCTGAGCATAAGCTTCTCTTAAATCGGATTCAAATGGATTCTTGGGTCTAGATTTTTTATTTACTGGACCATAATACTCGTAAGTGGGGGGAGGTGGTATTTCCGTATGACTCGCGCCTGAAACTCTTTTCTTCGATATTTTCTTATCGACATTAGTTTCATCCTCATCACTTAATTCGTTTTGTATGAGTGTTGGCTCTTGAACTTTAACAAAATTTCTATATTTCATAGACGATTGCGATATGGTTGAACTCGAAAAATAAAGACCCTTGCGTCGTTCTTCTTCATCTATGTAGTCATTAGACGGAGGCGGCGAAGTTTTAGCTCTGGGTCTGACATCTGACCAAGTTTTAGGAGTTGAACTACCTCTATGTAGTCTATGACCTTTGTCATCAAAAATATTACTGTTCTTTTGTATTGATGTGGATGGAAATGGTGCAAATTCATCAATTCTCTTATCTCTTTGCTGTTCAACATATTCTTCTTGTGACATTTCCTTGAAGCGCTTTACTTTATCTTCGACGCCCTCCTTGCCGCGATCCCAGTCCCGGATATACGCCTCACGCAGCTTTTGCCTTTCTTTTTCTATCTGTTCCTTTATTTTTATTTCTTCTTCATTAGCTCTGGCTTCAGCTTCAGCTTTTTGTTTGTTCAGCAATTCCAAGAGACAAGCATTGAAGTCTTTTTTATTTTCTGTAAAAAAAATTGGTTAAATACAGGCTTGGCCAATAAATTGTGAAAATGCCCCATTAAGCACTACGCTACCCAACGGGTGAAGAATTTACATTATTTGATAGATCTGTTGGATGAACATTTATTATTATTTTATTTATCTGATGGCGCTGATACAAATTAATAAGTAGTTATTTTTTGTAGCAGTGCCATTCATCAACGGCCCGTTACAGTCCACTGCTGGACTATGAGCCTCCTCCACTTAAGTGGAGGGTTTTGCCATAATCTCCAAGCTTAACAGGCGGGTTGGAGATCGCAGATTAAAAGGTTACTGTATCAGAGAGCGCTGCTGCCCGTTCCCTGTTCAATGTGTGGTCCCTGAGTCGCCTCTTACGACACCCACGGGAAGAGTAGGGGTTGGTGACAAATGTATTCTACTCTGCCGTCACCACACGGCAGTGCCATTAGATGAACTTAAATTATCTGTGACTCAGATAAAATAATTATACTGTAACACAGTGATGGGCAAAGAACGGCCCGCGGAAGGATTTAATCCGGCCCGCCTACAGTCCTTCGAAACCCCTGGATAGTATATGGCCCGCAATGATAATATTTGACAATCCAACAGTAAAATGTAGATTAGTAGTATTATTAATAGATGCATAGGATGCCGACTCACTGATGAAAACCTTTTCTCGCTGCTCTGAAAATTACTTCATTGCAACTCAAACCTGCATTTAAAGATATTATGGTATTCATATGTCTCTCACACCTTCTATGACAGGGCCTTCGAATAAAAGTTAAATTATAATAATTTGTAATTTACATTATTTTTTTACTAGTGTGAGGTGTTTATGAAAATAAACCGATTTAAATGATTAAAAGTTTTCAAAACAAAATGCATTTTGGCTATAATTCTGGCCCTCCTCTAAATTTTTTAAAACTTTCTGGCCCCCCTTAAAAAAAGTTTGCCCACCACTGCATTATAAGATTATAGATCAGCATAAAGCGTTTTACAGGTGTATGCTTAATGTTGCCAGGCCAAATGAAATAAAAAACTACATCCAATCAGTCTTATTCAATACTAAATCTATGGTCTTATTATTTTGAATGAGTCGACTCGTCACATGAAAAATTTGTCTATGTTTTATATTATGTGCAATAAAAATTATATGAATTTCAAACGAACCCAAGCAGATCTGCACAAATCCTGGGAATAAACTTCTTTGTACCAGAATGAATAAAATACTGCAAATCCGGGAGTTCTGGTAACTAGTTAGGGAGAACTAGTTACCAGATATACCACAATGTCCGGACATTGGATTCCTGGAACTCCAAGACAAGACAACTCACAAGTTTCTCCGGTGACAATCTTTATGGAATGGTCAATGGTCTCAAAGTGGATAAAGGGAATTTTTTATTATGATATCCAACATAATGTCTACGTAAAGTCATTTAAATATCGTGACATTCCTAGATCCATTATCTTCATGATATTTTTAGTTACCTTTCCTTTTGATTTGGCCATATGCAGCTGTCAGTTGCTCAACGTTTGTATGAATCGCAGTATAAATGAGGCATTAGTAAAAAAAAATGGAAAGCAAGTCACCCATTCACCTTCGGGGTCTTCAGGGGGCAGGCCGGCGCGCAGTCGCTGCCGCGCGCGCGCCGCCTTAAGCCTTGCCGCCACCAGCTCGTCGCGCGCGCGCCTCTTCTCCTCGGCACGCGCCTGCGCACGCAGCGTCTCCTCGCGCCGTGCCAGCAGCTCCTCCATTTGCTGATGACGGACTGCTTCGTCGGTGCTAAACGCAAAGTATCCCACACCATGCATTCTCGCCTCTGTAACACAATTAACGTAAAAAAATAAACTAAGCCAAAGATATGAATGTGTAAGCACAGCATTCAATGGTACTAAGTAGGCTCGAATACCGCCTAATGCTTGAAAAATCACAACGTTCCTTACCCGAAAGGGGTGAGCGATCCACACAAAAAGAAAACATATTTAAAAAAAATACACAATTAAATCAATCAATCCGTCCTTTTACACAGTTAAGATTTTAGTAGAACTCTTAAAGCATTTTATAAAAAGAAATGGAGGAAAACATCGGCGCAATAGGGTACTTTCGGTAGTAAAAAATCAATTATGAAATTTGATAAAAATTAAAATTTATGTAGAAATATACCTAAATATTCCGATTTAGAGTTATAAAAACACATTATTGTTTTATTTAAATTAAAATTGTTTTTTAATTGTTAAAATTGTTTTATTTATTGAAATTAAAAGTCGTAATTTTTAAACTGAATATCACGTGACGTAAAACACGAGCTGCCATGGTGTGATGTCATATTATAGGCAAAAACTGGCTGTTTTTTTGGCACTAGTAGACTTTGTGCCAGTGTCAAGTAATTAATTTATATTATTCTGTTGAATGCGTGCCGGTCGTACCTCAGAAGAACAAAAGACGATCGCTTCGCTCCGTCGCGCGTCGGAGGCGACGCGTGTCATAAATCTTGGGGTCGTACATACACGACTGTTGTTTTTACCAATATTGCGTCACCAAAATGGCTGACAGCGTTTTCACGGGAATAAAAAGGCTTAAAATTTTATTTTATTTTATGGCAAGAAAACGTGTTTATTTTGCCGAGATATATTTCTTGTGGCTTTTTATTAGGAAATTCAACATTTTGAAGTACTTTTCCAAATATAATAGAATACCCTATTTCGAGATAGCGACGTGTGAAGCTGGTCTCTCAATCCACACGTCTACTCTAATTTGGGTAACCACACAATTAAATAAAATGTGTAAAATTTTAAATGCATATTGTGATCATATTTTAACTTTCCTATTCATTGTAAAATGTAACTTGTTTAAATTTTATCATAAACTTTTAAACAAGTAAAATTTTTAAAAGGATATAATAATCTTTTAAAAATGTAATTTGTTGTTACCTAAAAATAATATGTTAATTGTAAATGCAACTGTTATAATGAAGTCCTAAAAGGAACCTAAACTATATTTTACAAAGTATAAAGCAACCAAGCTGAAACTACCTATATTTTGCTAAAAAAAATAATGCCAAACAAAACTCTGACATTTGCGTAGTAAAAAAAAAAAAAGGCGAAAGATTTTTACGTTTTGAAGGGAAATACTTAGCCAGTGAAAATTCTGATAAATAAATAAGCTGCCAAATAAAGTTTGCCAAACTTTGATGCCACCAAATAATTATTTCTGCAAAGTTAATAGTCGGCTCAACACGTTTATGCCAGGTGAGTTAACCAAAACAATATTTTGCCAAAAAAGTGTATGCCAAATAAAGGAAACTCCTAAAAGAACCTTCAAAAGTATAATTATCTAGGTAATACCATTTTTTTAATATGAGTTTGTTTGCCCAATGTTTTCTGGCTGCTTGAATATTTTGTGGTAGATTGTTGCCGCAATAAGTCTGTGAACCCCCGATCTTATCTTAATAATCTATATAAATAAAATAAAAAATTGTCACCATCAAAGAGAATATCCTGATAATGTATATCTTTGTCTTTCGCCAATAGTTCTCTTTCTTTCTGCTCCCATTTTTCCCTGAGTGACTGCAAGTAGTCATTTGTCTTCTGCACCAAAAATGGTTTTTCTGTATTTGTAGTCTCCTAAACAGAAAATCATTGTTTACAAGTCACATCAAGATTTTTAATAGTAAAATAGCTTTATCAGCTCATTACGTTCCCACCGAGGGGCTCGAGCCTACCCTGGAGTAGGGCGATTAGGCCTTAGTCGACCTCGCTGGCCCAGTGCGGGTTGGTCGACTTCACACACAACCTTTGAATTTCTTCGCAGGAGTATGCAGGTTTCATCACGATGTTTTCCTTACCCGTAATAGCGTCAAATAAACGTACATATGAATTCGAAATTCGAAAACAAATTGGTACGTGGTGGGTATCGAACCCGCGTCTCCCGGACCGGAAGCAGCGGCCCTAGCCACTCGACCACTGACGCTCTAATAGCTTGTATAATATATAATATATAATAGATTGTATAAAATAAGTAGATAAGAAAAAAAGAAACAACAAAAGGAGTAAGAAAATAATAAAAGGAAGGATTGTATCTATGTAAATATTATAAGTATTCCTAATAAAATAAAGAAGGTAAACCATACTCATTACCCAACAAATAGCAAAAGCCGTCAGGAAATCTAGAAAACTTTTAGCCATCATATATTTTAGCGTAAACTTTACATCCTCTCCACTTGATCCTCACTTCTTAAACTTTAATGAAAACCAACTTTGACAATGCCAATAAATGGTCAATATGGTCATGCATGAATTAGTCGTAAATATAATAGTCACCAAGGTAAAATTAAATTCTGAAGTTATAATAATAGGTTGGTGAGGATTCTATGGAGAACTCTCTAAGGTAAATAAGAATAGAATAGATTTTATTGGTCAAGTACTGTTTACAAAATATTTTGAGTATTTTCAATAAGAGACACCAGGCACACCAGGCAACACCGGTTTTTGGCGCTTGAGACCTTCTTGTCTATTTTATTAACTAACTAGCTGACCCGGCAGACGTTGTCCTGCAATTTTTTCCTACACCTACCTACCCAACACCTACCCTACACCTACCCAACACCTACCCTACACCTACCTTACCCATATTTTCTCACCGTTTAAACCCTCCCTGGACTTCCACGAATATTTCAAGACTAAAATTAGCTAAATCGGTTCAGCCGTTCTAGAGTTTTAGCGAGACTAACGCACAGCAATTTATTTTTATATACCTATACACAGTGAAATTTACATCGTTTTGTTCCCGCCGCGCCGTGAAGTGATAGTAAGTAAATAAGATAGTAAACTGAACAACTTTTCGCGAAAAAAAGAATTCTGCGACAAAAAAATTTTTGGTCTCTCCATACAAAGTGAGACTCCCGACCGACCCATTTTGTATGGAGAGCACAAAAATAATTTTGTCGCAAAATTATTATTTATTTCGTGAAAAGTTGTTCAGTTTGACGGGTACTATCACTACACGGCGGTATCAAAACGATGTAAATTTCATGCTGTATGGATTATATTTGAGATTTTAGTTTATTTCCCATAGCAAGTTGTTACACTTTTATTACGTAAGGTCTTGAAGAAATTGATACCTTAGCAATAAGGCTGTATGTCTGTATTCCTGTTATGTTTTTCTTGTAAGCAAGTATATATTATATCTATCTTCTATATAAGTACAAAAACGCCATCATCAACAACAGCTCATATACGTCCCCACCGAGGGGCTCGAGCCTAACCTGAATTAAAATACAATGAAGAGATGAGCGTTGTGGAGGGGAGAGCTTGTCACAGTATCCTTTAACTCTAACTTCAGAATTTTAATCTAAAGGTTTTTGTATGTCAAAATAGATTTTTCTGATGGTTTCAAAAGTGAAGAGTAACGTTAAACTTTGTGCCACTAAATACTCTTAATAGAATGCTTAAAATAATTATGTCTCTTTACATATTTATTTTTAAATAAAAGTTAGTTATTTTTATTTTTAGAACACTCACCTCTATTACACCTGATTCCTGCTCTCTAGAGACCCTTTTCATTAGGTCTAGATCTTTGTCTTTGAATAACTCCAAATCTGATTTAAGGCATTTCCTAGTACGGCCTAAACAATCCACAAACTCAGTCCTGTAAATATAATTTAAATATATACAACATGTTACAAAAAATACCAAAAAAAATAATATTTTTCATCAAAGGCGTTTAATCAAATATTCCCATCTCCGGTGTCAATCAACCTGAGATTTACACCTAAAATATAGAGTTATGAGTCGTTTCCCCCGAGAACCATTCGCCCGAAAACGGGGGAAACGACTAATTATAAAAACAGTATTTTTTTGATGGGGCATTTCGCCCGAAAGTTTTTTATTTAATAATTTTTCTCCGCCACGCTCGAAAATGTGATCATTACTGCCAAAAAACAGTAAGCGAAGTAACTCATTTTTGGACGAAACATTTCCCCATACAAAACAGCAGCCAGCAATGTGCCTTCAAACGGCCTAGGCCAGCAAAGTAATTTTCGTCTAGAAATTTCAATGTATTTGAGTCTTTTTACAGCATAACTCTTATGTTCTAAATTCAAATTTTATATGAATCGTACACAAATCGTAGGGATTGGAGTTGGCTGTATGCTCTGTATGACACTGGCATAGAACAAAAATAAGAAAAGCATGCAATATGGCGGTTTGTAATTTTCGTCTCTTTTATTTTTATCGTACTATTTTCTTACTTATTTGTCATGATGAAGCTAATAATTGAATTAGGGAAATATTATAACAATGAATGGTTCAAGAAGTTAAAGTAAAGGTAAAAGTGATAACGATTAAACTTATAAGTTTAGTACGATACAAGAAGACATCTAAATCCAAGGTATCTACTCCTACCACAATATTTTTAGTATTTTATAATTACATCGCATATTTCAGAGAAAAGCACTATACAAGCCTCGGCCGCAATAACTCTAGCAAGTCCTCGCCCACCAATAACTAATTTTGCGGCCGCGGCAGTAATGTACTATAAACACAAAGTAACGTCAGCAAGAAAATCTTAGAATATTTTAAATCTGTGCCAATACGTTTTTATTATTGTAAGAAATTGTTGATTATTGTATATTTTTCTTTTTTTATTATTGTTTTAAAATATTTATAAATACGATGAAGAATACTTGGATAATTATTACCCATATTTTATTACTTTACTAGGTACTTTTAAGTTATTACTTATATAAATACCAAAACATTCTTGTAGATTGTTATAATAGTAGTTTTCGTTTTATTATGTTGATTATTGTTGTTAAAAATGTATATTGATACGATTAGACATGACTGTGATGCTAATTTTTCATAACTTATTCTAAAAAAATGTGTATTGTTTATTATTCTGCCGTCCGCTAACTATAATGCCGTTAAGTACCAAAACCAAGTTTCGAGATAAATGGGATTAAAGTGCGGGAACGGAAAAATGCTTGCTGTTTGAAAACTAAATGACTAATGTATGACTTAATGATACCATTACGTAGATATTTAAAATAGCTTTAATGTAGTTAAACTCCCACATTGCTATGTGTAATATGTTTTGAAATAAATCAATTTATACGTTTTAACTAAGTATTATTATAAATATTCTTTCATGAACACACAACTAAAATGCCGTTAGGACTAACTTAGCGGCGTTGTAGTATTTGATTTTAAATTATTTTATCTATATTGTAAAATGCTTTAATTATATATAATGATTCCCGGACTAAAACGCCGTCAGAATGTCTAACGGCATTTTAGCTAATGCTTTTGTATTTTTACACACAAAATTTTACTTAACTATATCGCAGTTAACGGCACTTAGCTGCATTTAATCTTACGTGTTTTTTTGTACATTATTCATAGTGTTTATTGTTAGGCTAAAATGCAGCTTAAAACAAAACCTTCCATTGTAACGGCAATTTTGCTTAGTATTTGAACGTTGATAATTCAGAAAATACCTTATAATGCATTAAAGCAGATAAAAATAAAAACTTGTATTCTTTATTAAAATTGTTTTTTATTCAAATAATTGACATCAGCATTGTCTTAATTGAATGAGATCCATTGGAATATTTTTTTATCATTATATTTTCTTATTCTAGATTATTTATCTTATTTATCTTAGTACTCTTACGAGATTTGTATGTGTCTTTTAAAATTTTGTGCATAATTTTTTAAATGTTTTGTGTGTTAATAATAAAAAAAAACATTTCATTTAAATTATGTTTTATTTAGTAACCAGTTGAACAGAAAATTTAAATTAATTAATAAATGCAGGTATAGGTACAGTAAAAGCGGGGGGCGGTAGCCAGATGGGCGCTAGCTATTTGTAAGTTAAACTCAAACGATTATTGTAGATGAATTTATTACTTATATGACTTTTTTTCACTAACTCACAAAAAACCGACCACTCGGTAACGACGTGACGTCCCGAGTCAAAACAACAAAAAAGAACCATTCGTATTTCAAAATCTTTAAACTCCATCGAACTAAATGAACAGCCAGTCCGCTCAAAGGAGGCCGCTCCTTACAGTACCTACCTACCTAAATGAAAGTTATAAATAGCGCCATCTGTATTTTATAATAGAACTAAAAATATATATCTAACTATAAAAATCTATAGACAATGCGTTTCCAGTTTTGACAGTTAAGATTGGTCTCTATTACCGTATATTACAAGGTACTCTGTGATGTGGCCCGACCCGACCCAAAGTGCTATTGTGACAACACTAGTTGTTGGTACAGTTTAGGACCCACAATACCATAGTGGTATGGCCGGTGGTACAGTAGGCAGTTTTATTTAATTTTATTTTTATTTAATAGGTCAGCCAACATAGTACATACAATCATATTTAAAAATAAAGTTTACATGTTTGATGGAAACTGATCCTTGTACCGTTCAAGTGATTAACTCAGTGCCGCAACATGATCGAGTTCCCATCGAATCGGAAGAAGAATGGGTAAAAGTTTAGAAACGTGCCGCTTTGAGGGAGGGTGTAGTGGCAGAAGTGAATTTATCAATCAATACCCTGACGAAAAGATCTTTCAAAACCCTCTGACACCTCTACCCCACATCGGGGAGGTCTCGTTTCGTGTCGTTATCCTCCTGCAGGTTCTGGTGCGTGATCTTCAATTGCCGCTTCGAAGAAACTTAAACCCAACTCAAAGAATTAGCTCATGAAGTGAGACTGAGAATGATGACTCTTACGTGTCGTTATCCTGATCATCCACCTGCAGGTCCTGGTACGTGATCTTCAATTGCCGCTTCGAAGAAACTTAAACCCAACTCAAAGAATTAGCTCATGAAGTGGGACTGAGAATGATGACTCTTACGTGTCGTTATCCTGATCATCCACCTGCAGGTCCTGGTACGTGATCTTCAATTGCCGCTTCGAAGAAACTTAAACCCAACTCAAAGAATTAGCTCATGAAGTGGGACTGAGAATGATGACTCTTACCTGTCGTTATCCTGATCATCCACCTGCAGGTCCTGGTACGTGATCTTCAATCGCCGCTTCGAAGAAACTTAAACCCAACTCAAAGAATTAGCTCATGAAGTGGGACTGAGAATGATGACTCTTACGTGTCGTTATCCTGATCATCCACCTGCAGGTCCTGGTACGTTATCTTCAATCGCCGCTTCGAAGACAAGGCAAGCTGGGTGATGTTCAACACAAGGACCAGACCCAAGAAGAACAACAGCACGCGGATATTTAAGTACGCCATTTTGGAATTTATTTCACCAAAATAGCGTTGTAGGTACGCCTAAGGAATTATAATTTAGAAAAGGTAAGATCATTATCTAATGTTACATAATTCGTAATATAAAGTTATAAAAACGTGTTAAACTATAGGGTAAAAGGGTAAGGGTAAAAAACAATAGACAGATCTTGAGACAGATTGTGTAATCAAAGAGAAAAATAAAATCAAAGAGTAAAACAGAAAGTTATAGCTCATCTAGTAAAGTTATAGCTCATCTAGTAAAATTACTACTAATTTCGTGCATGAAGATAGATTTAAGAAATCGATCATATTTAATTGAAGTAACTTATTAAAGAAATATTTTAAAAACAAATAGCTGTAAAAAGTACCTAAATATTTGTTCATGTATCACCCTACTTTTCCTATTAGACAGGTATCTTATAAGAAAAGTAGGTCTTAGCACGCGCGCAGCAAGTACTTTGCGTACTGCTCGCGGTGGTGTGGAGATGGCTTAATCGCATTTTAGACAAGGAATGTGGGTTAACCGCATTTTAGTCTTGAAAACACTACGAAATAAGTACATTTTTACATTGATTTGCCGTTGCTAGCGAAATTACCACTGTAATTTGAATAAAATAAAACGTGAATTAAAACACTAAAATGCCGCTATCGAACTTTAACCGCATTTTTGTCTTGTTTTTTCATATAACGGCTTTTAAGTATGGGATTGAAATACTACCACTCAGAAGAAAACTTAACAATATTGTTGTTAAAGTGCTTTAACGTTCTTCTAGGTAAGGAAAGTTAAGTAGCGGCAGTAAATTTATGTAATTTTAATAGAATTTTAGGTCGAAATGAAAGTTAAAAACCTTTAACCGCTATTAAGCTAAGCAAATGAAGTTAACTGTGTTATAGCATTGTATTCTTGCAAAAACCAACTAGTTAACTGCATTTTAATTTTTTTATCTCGGAAACTAAACAAGATACAAAAATATGAGTAAGATGGTTCGATTAAGCTTTTTTTTCTGATTCGGAAAACATCAAAAAGTGAAAATTGCTCAGATGCTAGTTAACGGCATTATAGTTAGCGGACGGCAGTATTGTAATACTTAAATATTTTTAGCTTTTTACTTTGTTGATTATTGTTTTAAAATATTTGTAAATACGATTAATAATACCTGTGATGATTATTGCCCATATTTAAACTTCATTAGTTAAGTTTATTGTTTTTTAAGCATGCTGTGCTCACCTATAATTTTATTATTGGTGCATTAGGTTTTATGTTAAGATCTTTTAAAAAAAAAAATAAGTGAAATGTAACCAATGTTGGAGTGCCAAATACATAAATAAATAAATTCATTAATTAATTACTCTACTATGTACTTAGTATTTACTGACTTAGTTTCCTTATTAATGGTATATTTGTACACCATTTTTGTGCCTACATTTTTAAAAGAGATCTACTTACATAAATCTATTTATGTTAGAAAACATTATTTTTTTGCCTTAATTATCTTGTTTACGTATTTACAAACATGGTATTATTTTGAAATATTTTGTCCATTATTTCATTGATTTATTATTTCATAACAATGATTTAACTAATCTATTTTTATTTATTTGTATTTTTTTCATTTCGAAATTAATGTTTCTAATTGTACAAGTAGTGTATGTAAACATTTTTAACCGTAGCAGTAAAAATAGTCGCTTTGACCTACAATTACATATCTGGTCTGAATATTCTTTGACACAGCTGATCTCTAGAGATGGGAATATTTAAGTAAATGAATGCCTTTGGTACACACGAGACATTGAAAGCTAATTTTGGCAGAATTATATAGTTTATTTAACGCACTAATATAAGGTTTTTACCCACTTATCTTGGGGTATATAGATTTCTTGTATATTGAGCTCAAATCTATGACCATGTTACCGTTGAATTAAACTGGTATAATTTAAAAACGCGTGTATGCACATTTTCAAAACTTAGTGCTGTTGTTAACAATAACAAGATAAACAGAATACCATTTTCAGTAAGCTTATACGATTGCTCATTCGAACGCTAGGACGTTTTTTGACTTAAAAAGAAAAACACGATTACTTTAAAATTATAAATATATTTGAAAATCTATGAATGCACAAATTGTGCACAAATTAAGAGCTACTCGTATATGTTTTTCTACGATCGCACATTCAGTAGTTTCCGAGAAACTGAAATCTGCAAAACATTACCGCAGCAGGAAACGCTATATCTCTAAAACCATAAGACACACTAATTTTATTTTCGGCGCACATTCATGCACTAATATAAGCTATCTGGCCATATACTTTATTTCTTTCTCCGATCATTCGTTTAGAATTTTCCTGCTGGAAGAGCGTTTCTCCAGCAGAATCTATTTTTTCTGTTTTATTCCAAAACGATAAAGCGCACAAATTTTTTATTTGGCGCACATATACAGCATAATATGCACTAATAACTAGTTGTACTAAATTCAGCCTAGGACACACTTTCCTGCTGGGGTAATGGACACCATTTTTTTGTAACATGTTGTATAACAAAACAACTATGTTAGTTTACATATAAATTATAGAGTCTCTTACCATTCACTATCATCATCATTATTTACTTCATTAAAAGTGTTATCAGAAGGACCAGGCTCATCTATAACATCCTGCTGCTTCTTTGAACTGAAATCCACCAGAAACTTGCTGGCTAAGTGTGAGTCACCCACTGGATTTGACAAGTGCTCATACAGCTCAGCTTTTTTTTCTAATGCAGCTCTGAAAATATTAAAAGCACATTTTATAAATATATGAATCTTAATGACAACCAAATCAAAAATCTACACTTTTTAATAATAATTTGCCAATGAAAAATGTCAACTTTTTATTGCTCTGCAATAACAATAAAAGGGGAGTGATTTCAAGAGTATAATATGGTTAAAGAACAAGGACAGGATAGTTGCCTGAATAAACAAATGAGATTTTTTTATGAAATGTCAAACTTTAATCTAAGTGGTGCTGGTTGTGGCTATTTGTATTCAATATTATATAACTATTTGTATTCACTAAAAAACAAAGACAGCATACATAAAATATTTCAGAACTGTCTATTATTTAGTGTAAAATAATTCAAAAACCTGTAGTTAATACAAATATTTCATCATCAACACCTTCATATCTGTCCACACCATATTAAGAAAATATTTAGAAAATGTTCAAATATGATGTCCTAGAGATATACTTATAAAATAAACAATACAATATGATATAGTACAGATCCTCACTTTGTCTTTTTACAGGCATCTAGTTCTTCTGTATCAACCGCCTGCAGACTATCTTTAAAGGTTTTTTTGCTTTTGTTATTAATTACTTCATTTTCTATCTTAGCTGATGGTGGTTTAAAGTTTTTTAATTTATGTTGGGGTAGGAGTTTCTTTTCTTGAACCTCTACTTGCTTTTTCAAAAGTTCTGCTTTCAAATTCAAAAGCTGAAATAAAATAAAAAGTTCTGAAATAATATAAAAATTAATCAAAAATAATATGTATGTATATTCGTGGCCAAAAGGAAGTACTTACAGTAGATTTATTGAACAGAATCTTTTTAGAACTCTGTTCGTTCATTTTGCGAACCTCTGCGTTTCACGACGCAAATAAAATCAATGCGAAATCATTTTAACTTATGATAATGAATGATCAGTTATCAATACAAAATAGAAAGACGACAGGTAACCGAAGCATGGCAAAAAAAAACCTGAGGCAGAAACTTATAATCACTCACGCTCCAAACCAAATCAAAGCAGGCACAGCACCAAAGAGTAAAGTTATTTATTATATCAGGGGGACCAGGGGGACACAGCACGGACGTCACACACAATGACACTGACAATATTACTTTTTCTTTTTGTAAGCCCTGCGTTCCGAGACCCGCTGAAATCGACTTTAGCGCACTCAAAGCGCGTACCGAACTGTCAGCAGGCGAAACCTAGGGCGCATTCCGAATCAGACTTTCAGAGCTATCAGCGATCAGAAAAGCAAAAAAACGTATTCGTTTTGACAGCTGACAGTTTATTCGGAACGTGATTACGGGTGCTTTAATCGATTTCAGCGCGTCTCAGAACGCAGGGCCATACAATCTGGACCGTGTTCCGATATGCATCACTTTCGAATCGAACTGTCAGCGATTAGATTGTATAGGTTTCACACTTTCGCCTGCTGACAGTAATTCGGTACGCGCTTTGAGTGCGCTAATAAAATCGATTTCAGCGCGTCTCGGAACAAAGGTCTTATCGCTGACAGCGCTGACAGTTTGATTCAAAAGTTATTTAAGCGGGTATCGGAACGCAGCCTGGATAAGCAAACTTTGGGCGCATTCCGAATCAGATTTTCAGCGCCGTCAACGATCAGAAAAGCAAAAAAGCCTATGAGTTTTGATTTGATAGCTGGCAGTAATTCGGAACGCGATTACGCGTGCTTTAATCGATTTCAGCGCGTATCGGAACGCAGCGTTTTCCTTGCCTAGTGAGGAATATACCCAAAGCGACATTCGCGCGGGATTCACGGTTCACACTTCGCACTCCACCCACCTATATAGTGTATCATCTATGACCCACACTCATGGATGTATGACGTCCATGCCCACAATAAACGCACGAAAAGCGTAAAGCTCAAGTCACACAGGGCCGTGCCTGTTAAGAAGTATCACCTTCTTGTTATATTTTTGTCGTTATGTTTTGAACTGTGTACTGAAATAATAAAACTCATAATTACTTCCTCAATCGGTTGGTTCTTCGTTAACATGGTAGCAGAGAATTAATTTTCGAAGCGAACTGAGGGTGTTAATTAGCTAATTTTGTTTCGGTGGTAAAACCAAAACAATATTCCGAAAATTTGAAAATTTGACGGAACAAAGCCTGCATATAAGATGGATAGGTCTATTGCAGACGTTTCGAAAATTCAGATCGGGAACCTAAATGCTAAGAAATTTAACACGTGGAAGTTTAGGGTTTTCATGGTACTTAAGGGGCTACCTGGGGCAAAAGATGTGTTGGAAGGTAAAACACCCAGGCCAATACTACTGGGTAACAAACCAGAAGAAAAGACGCAGTATTTAAAGGAAGTTCAAGAGTATGACAAACTTGACGGCATAATTTCCGTCCTGTTAATGTCGAACTTATCAGATGACATACTTGAAAAAATGATGCGTTTCACCTACTCCAAGGATATGTGGGAAGAGCTACACAGACTTTACGGAGGTTGCGAAGCAGACAAAAGGTACACAATGTGCAAGACTTTCTTTTCATACAAGAGAGATGCTACGCATGATATAGTAACTCATATTTCGACTCTAAAGAGTATATGGCATGAATTAAATAAAGCTCTGGAACTAGAAAAAGAACTTCCAGATATGCTATTGATTTATAAAATTCTTGACACATTACCGTCGGAGTACATGACGTTTGAATCAAGCTGGCTGATGATGACAAAGAATGAGCGCACAGTTGATAACCTTACTGTCCAGCTGTTCATTATCATCAACTGAAGCTTCTCCTTCCACAACAAAGTCTTTGCTAGATCCGTACTGGAATCCCAAAAATTCAAGTTTGAATTTGTCATTTTGACTGCAGCTCTTTTGAGAATTTATTCCTTTTCCAGTCTTATTCTCAGGCTCTACTCTGTTAGACATTAGCTCGGTCTCATCTAATACCTTGGCTTCTCTTAGTAAGGGATATTCTTCAAAAATGACGTCTCGTGATCGAATTAATTTGTGATGTTCTACATCCCAAATACGATATCCCTCATCGCCATCATAACCGACTAAAACTCACTTCTGAGCCTTTTTGTCTAACTTCTTACGTTTTTCTTTTGGAAGGTGAGGATAACAGGAAATGCCAATTATACGTAAGTGCCTGATTCTAGGCTTCTTGCCATGCCACGACTCATAGGGCGATTTCTCATCACGTCCTGGTCCTGTCCTATTCAGGATATATACTGATGTTAGAATCAGTTCAGCCCATAAGCCCGCTGGCATCTGTCGATGGGCGTACATCATGGCTCTTGCCTACTCCACAACAGTCCTGTTCTCTCGCTCGGTAGGATTCTGTTGTGGGGTGTAAGGCATCGTCAACCTCTGTACGATACCTTCTCTATGCAGTATACTTCTAACTTTCTACCAGTCTCATTCTACCATCATCATCTTCTGCATCATCATAAACAACAACATTTTCACTTTGAAATCCTTGTGTTAAGTCATCGTTTTCATCATTCACTTCATCACTGACTTTATAGTCAGTGACGAAGACGTTGTCAATGATGAAAGCATTGAAGCAACAGAACAAGGGTTAGAGATCGGAAATAATGAAGTGAATGATAAAAACGATGACTTAACACAAGGATTTCAAAGTGAAAATGTTGTTGTTTATGATGATGCAGAAGATGATGATGGTAGAATGAGACTTCGGGATCGTGATAGTCTTAGACCTCCAAGTCGATACCGTGATTTTGTCTGCAACGTCTGTCATACACTGTCCATATTCGATGAACCCATGTTAGAACCGACCACATACAAACACGCGATTGAAAGTGTTGAAGCTGTCAAATGGCGCAAAGCTATGGACAATGAAATAAATTCCCTTAAAGAGAATCAAACGTGGGAAATGATGGATTTGCCTAAGGGAAGAAAGGCGATACCTTGCAAGTGGATTTTTAAAATTAAAACTAATCCTGATGGCACGGTGGATAAGTATAAAGCTCGTTTGGTAATAAAAGGTTACTCGCAGAAGGAAGGGCTAGACTATTATGAGATGTTTAGTCCCGTAGCGAAGATGAGCACTATTAGAGCCGTGTTGAGTGTTGCTGCACAAGAGAAGATGATTCTGTCCCAATTCGATGTTTCAACCGCGTTCCTCTATGGAACCTTAAATGAGGAAATTTATATGAAGTCTCCTGAAGGATACAGTGATACTTCAGGAAAGGTATGCAAGCTCAAGAGGAGCCTATATGGCTTAAAACAAGCTCCTCGTTGTTGGAATCATTGTATTACCGAGTACATCCTAAAGATAGGATTCATAAAATGCGAGAGTGATCCATGTCTCTTCGTAAGAAACAAGGACAGCATGGATAAAAAGCTGATTCTGGCGTTATACGTCGATGACGGGTTGATCGCCTCAGCAAACCCGAAAGAGACTGAGAAATTTTTGTGTGAACTGAGACAGCAATTTAAGATTACGACAAAATCAGCCTCATACTTTTTGGGAATTGAAATTGACAGAAAGACTGATGGGTCAATTAAGATTGATCAAAAGAGTTATACCAAGCGCTTACTAGAGAGGTTTAACATGCAGAACTGCAAAGCTGCTGTGACACCGATAGTCAAAGATGCTACTCTACAAGATAATGAGAAAGAAGTAGCTCCATTCCCTTACAGACAAGTGGTTGGTGCACTTTCTTATCTATCCATCGGGACAAGACCAGATATAGCCTTTGCGGTTAGTGTTGTCTCAAGGACATTAGATAATCCCAAACCTGAGGATGTGGCGAGAGTGAAGAGAATCTTATGCTACATCAAAGGCACTATTAATCATGGGATCACATATCAAAATTCCACTGCGACAAAATGTCTTCAAAGCTATAGTGATGCAGATCATGGAGGAGATTGTACTACAGGGCGATCAACTACAGGAATGGTCTGCTTATATTCAAGAGGAGCAATCGCCTGGCAAAGCAAAAGGCAGAGGACAGTTGCGATTTCCTCTACAGAATCCGAGATAGTGGCTGCAAGCGAAACGGCCAGAGAGGTCATATAGCTAAAGAAAATTATGGAATTTATGGTTACTGGAGAGGTCCATACAGAACTTTATCTGGACAGTGAGGCTGCGATCCGATTAGCCCATGACCCACCGTACGAAAGACACCAGAGGACGAAACATATTCAGATAAGACATTTCTTTGTGCGTGAATGTGTTACTTCAGGAAACCTCAAGGTCTTGAAAGTTGAAGCGGCGAAGCAACTAGCAGACTTCCTAACTAAGCCACTATTCAAGCCACGGATAAAAGAACTAAGCAATCTAATTGGGCTAACATAAGAAAAACGAGACGGGATGTTAAGAAGTATCACCTTCTTGTTATATTTTTGTCGTTATGTTTTGAACTGTGTACTGAAATAATAAAACTCATAATTACTTCCTCAATCGGTTGGTTCTTCGTTAACAGTGCCGAAGGAGGCGGTCCGGGGCCGGGAAAGCGGGATGGTGCTATGGCGCGGCATAGCGCCGTCCCGCTTGTCCCGGCCCCGTACCGCGCCGCTTCCGCTCTGTGTGACTTGCTCAAACTGGCCCGATTACCGCTCGAAAATCATTCTCACCTTCATCTCGCCGTATCGCATATTCAACTAAACATGTTTGCTTCTTATCCTGCTTATTTATATTATAAATGAATGATAAATGAATGAATGCGCTTTGTCGCATCAATTTGTGTACAGAGTTCGTGCTGAAGCAATTTGCTTGCGCTTCATTCGCACACTAAAGTGTGGAGTGGTCAGATCTCAGAACATTTATTATAGATTTCTGACGTGCGTTGCCTTTATCCATATACTGCGCCTCGATCGAAGCGAGCGATCGTCTTTGGTGCGTTCCGTCGTTTTGGGCGTAGTTAAAAGAATCTATTAACGCAACCAAGAGCCACGGTACGATAGAGTTGTTTTCATAACCGCAAATTATTTGATTTTGACGTTTCGTAACGAGAGAAAATTCTTCTTCTTCTTCTGTCTCCATTTTTTTTTCCACTAAAATACCGTTTTTAACACAGTATTAAATATAATAAAACTACGCAAACGGAGAAAATTTTTAATTTTGACGCAAAATGTCAATTTTTAACGTCACATAGCTGTCAGAGTGAAAGGAGATCAACCAAAATGGGCTTAGCCTTGAACAGCCACAGCAAAAAAAAAAACACGAGACATTCTGAAATAATATATAATGAATTTAGCCGCCTAGGGAGTATCAAAATAAATGTAAAAAATAATATTTTATCAGACTTTCAATCGATTGATAACGCCAAATCTAGTGTTGCCAAATACATTCTGACGAAAGTAATAAGGCTTTTGATACTAAAATTCCAACATTTATGTGATATCCTTATTACAGACAACTCAAAACAGTCAATATTATAATAATATTTTTATGTTCATATTAAAGTCCAGAGGTTAAACATTTTGGTTTCTGTCCTTTTTTTTTTTTTTTTTTTGACGGACCTAATCACTATTTATACCAGAGTGGTAATATAGTGGGCGCGGACTTGCGGGGGAGCAGAAGGCTCGTACCCCTTAGGAATTTTATGACAACGTATCTGGGGGCGCCCTCAGACGGGCTCGGACCGCGGCCCAGAACGTTGCCAGGGCGAGAAGCGCGTCGGAGAAGAATGACCCCTACCGGGTCTTACTGAATTAATTCTACTATTAGTTCCGCGTCCCCGCCGGCGGGGGCGGTTGCTACCTGAAGGGCATTCTGTATTAGTGTGTGGCCTACACGCAATGGCAGCTTTAATCGCGACGGTGATCTCATCGTCCGGATCTGTGAGAGCGTGTCTAGGACGACGCTTGAATCGCGTAGTGGGATTTTTGGTTTCTGTCCTTTAACCATCCGATTTGATGGTTGTTTGGTTGCTGCGCTACAAGCCACGGAACGACAGCCCATGAGTGAGAGTACTAAGCCACAGAAATATTAGAGCGCGCACCGGTGAACTCGAGTGAAGCCTCGGAACGCACCCCATCTCAATCAGACGGAAGTGGTATATACAGTTTAACCAACATTACACAACTAAAAATGCATTTTCGTTAAGATGGTACTGCGGATATCTCGCTCGCTGAAACATTGCTAATTTCATGGTCATCTAGCATCTTGCTAGCAACCAAGTGACTGGCAGTGAGTGACGACAAATTTTAATACACAAAGCTCAGAACGAGACACAAAGGAATAATCTTTTATGCACAAGCTACTCTGACTGTAAATTGCAAATCAATTTTAATTATATCAGTGTTACCAATTAGTGAGTGCTTGAAATCAAAATGTCAACTCCAGCTAGAAGACGCCTGATGAGGGATTTCAAACGGTAAGTAATCTGGATTATTCTTATTTTCGACTAAGTGTATCATAAAATTATAATCCGTAATCAGAAATAACCGTCTCAGTTAGTTTATTTTTTGTATCGTAGTAAGATTAGTAATACTGATTCATCAAATTACATCACAGTCATTTTCATCGATTTCTATTCCTTTTAACTACCTATTCCTTACAAATGTAAAGGCCTCGAATCTTTTTTAAAACCACATAAAGTTTCGAACAAAACAATCTTGCCAATGGATCAAACAAACGAGCAGTAAGTAGACATTACGTACATCAGCGCTTCTGTACGTACTTCGTACACTATCTAGGTTACCAAACGGATCTCCATTTTTCGCAACCTAAATGATTGTATCCACCTAACATAGACTCTAATTTAACTACCAATTCATTCATTCAATCCACAATTGAGGAAAAACTAATGTTTGAGTTGTATCTGGCACAGCTGGTACCTACTAAAAAGATGATATTTTGGATTTATAAAACAGAAACAACCATAATGTTTTTCATTATAACTGACTAACGCATGAAGCCATCACAGATCAACAACAATGTTTTTCATGATCATAGTTTTTTTTTTACTAGCTGTTTCCCCTCAAAAGGCCTCTCCCCTTTTCCTTCCACTGGCCCTGATCTTGGGCCACTTTGATTCATTGCTGTTTGAATGACTAGTTCGCGCCGTCGCTTCTAAGACCTCCCACTTCCCTGTTGGCTGTCTAGGGGAACCCATTCAGTAGTGACTCTGGCCCATCTCTCGGGGTGCATTCTACACACATGACCCTCCCACTCCCATTTTAGTTTTTGTCTTTCTCGCTTACGTCTGTTATACGGGGAGTGGTATTTAGAACTTCCGTTCCATTCTCTTCACGACTTAAGTTGGTTGTACTCTGATAGTAGATTATTTTTATTAAGCCGATATAGGTGGAATCTACACCCTGGATGGACAGCACTTTGCAAAGCATTGTGAAAGAGACTATGATACGCTTTGCTGTAATCCACGAATGAGAGGTAGAGAGAGGCTTCTTTTGTTTGGTGGTTTTTTTATGACCTGATTAAGGGTGGTTGTGTTGGCAAATGTGAGATCAGACTAATGGGCCTATAATTTGATATATCCTTTTTAATGCCTTTTTGTATAGAAGAATGATGTGAGAGTGACAGAACTTATCTGGGAGCTTACATAATTGAGGAATGGAGGTGAAAAGAATAGTGAAGTACGGTAATGGGATTGGTTCTCCTATTTTAAGTGCGTTTGTCATGACACCATCCACCATGATCTTAGTATTACTTTATATATTTTTTTTAATGTGAATTTGGTAAAAATAACTTTGTTATATGAAGAGTATCGGATGCAAAAGTTCTCAGTTCACATTATGTCCCTGTTGAGGGGATGTACTCATAGTCCACACTGGCTTAAGAAAAATACAATTTCATAATAAATAAATATAGATGAGAGACTTAATGCTGGAAATTTTAATAATTGAAATGATGCAACTAAAACAATCAGACTTATAGCCATAGATTGGAATCTGGGCTTCATTACAGGGCTGTATCTAAAAAAATAATTTGAATCCTACTATAATATTTTAAATAGGCACATTAGGCAGGTAGTCTTAATCTAAATGAAAATATTTTGTACCAAATTATAAGTAGGTATTTTATTAACTAAGCTGTTTTTTATGAATATTAAGATAGTAATGTAATAATGTAAATTATTAAGATGTAATAAGATGAAATTTTACCATATTATAATAATATTAATCAACTAAATAGTTCTTAATTTACAATTAATTAAATACCAAAAAAATATTTGAAGTTCGAACCTGTAATGAATGACCACCAATATTCCAATCCCTGCTCATCACCAGTGATTGAAGTACCTGCTTGCTTTTATGTACTGCATCATGATATTGTAATTTTTCCGAAAAGTACCAGAATTTCAAAAAAAGCATAGAAATTATAATAAAATAAAAGTAAAACTAAATTGTTTATTGTTAATATGATGAATCATTATTACAACTTTATGGTTTACGTACAATGTGATCTGCTTTATTTTAATTTTGCTATATTTACTTTTGACATCTATGATCCTTTTATTACATAGAAAATGATTGTTCAACATCCGTAGAGGTATTTGATACCATAATTTGCTACATTTTTACTTAAGCTGTATCCTCTCAAGATCCTCTCATTATGACTAAATCTGAATTTTGTTCCATAACAAATGCAATAGGGTCAATATAAGAAGTAAAATTGGACCCTATTGCACTCGTTAATGGTAGCTCTGACATGGTCAAACACTAAAAGTGAATCAGCTAGGGATAAGTTTTGTATATTCCATGTTACACTTTTTGTTAGGCTTTTACTCTAAATATTTAAACAACATAATTATTTGTTTACTATAAAATGCCGGACATCTACGCCTGTAGCATCATAGGGTTGAAAGTTTTGATGCATTTTTCACCTTTTACCTAGCTCCACAGCTATTTTCGGAAATTCGGAGGCATATCCATATGAACAAATATGTTTGAGATCAATGACCTATCAATCTAACTACTCCGATCACTGCTCATCAGACATAGCAGCTTCAGCCCTAGAGCTTTACATACAATAGGGATGATGACTACGTTTTTTTCCTTTGTCTATCTGGTAGATTATAAAAAAGTATTGGACACGTATTTTTTATTTTTTCACGTAATCACAAAATGACGGAGATAATATTGAATTTTAAAAGCCTATGACGTCACGCTTGAATCAATTTTATACTTTGTTGTGACGTAGTGAGCCCCCACTTTCCAACTTTAATGTAGTTTAAATAGGAATATTTTTGTTAATTTGATGAAACAAAAAACATGTCAGATTGTATTACCTGACTGACAAGACTTTCGTTTTCTTTACCCAGCCACCATCCCTATTATTTAGTTTGTTATATAAATCAGTATTCTAGTTATTTCTTATGTTTCGATAAAGTAAAAATAAATAGTGATAAGTCCATTTTGATTTACAGCCTTCAAGAAGACCCACCTACTGGAGTGTCAGGAGCTCCTACTGATAACAACATTATGATCTGGAATGCTGTGATATTCGGCCCTCATGATACTCCTTTTGAGGATGGCACTTTCAAACTTACTATAGAATTTACAGAAGAGTATCCAAACAAACCTCCTACTGTGAGGTTTGTCTCCAAAATGTTTCATCCAAATGTTTATGCTGATGGTGGAATTTGCTTAGACATTTTGCAAAATCGATGGAGCCCAACTTATGATGTCTCTGCCATCTTGACATCTATACAGGTAATACAGTTTTTAAATTATTTGTAGCATTTATGTATTTGATCAGCAAATGACCTCCTGATTTTTTGTTCTAGTCGCTACTAAGTGACCCCAACCCTAACTCGCCAGCGAATTCAATGGCGGCGCAACTATATAAGGAAAATCGTCGGGAATACGAAAAACGAGTGAAAGCGTGTGTAGAACAATCTTTTATAGATTAGCATGGAACCACAAGTATCTCAACAACAGTGGAGTATGCAATGCACTATCAGAACTGCCAGTCATTGGCAAATACGTCTGTATAAATTCATTGGGACAGTAGCACTCAAAACCAAAAATAGGTCTGTTCAAATTTTGCAAGAAGTATAATGTAATTTGTTTTTTTATTTGCTTATTTACATTAATGACTGTAATAATCAGATAATCACTTGACTTTTTGGTAGGAAATAGGAGCCATCTGATTTAAGCTATAAATAATAATAATATAATAAATAATAATCAATCAGCCTATTACAGTCCACAAAAACAACACACACACACACAGAGATAATAAGATAAGATAGATACACACAGTAATCGTGACATTTAAAAAAGTATATTAATGATTTTGCTTATTCTAAAATGTGAATCATAAAATAAATTACTTAACATTCTCAAAATAACAATTGTCTGCTAATAAAGCCAGCATATCCTAATTTCTATTTCTTGATAGGGAACAAAATCCTAGTTATTTTGTCATCATGGGCTTCCTAAAACAATAAAACAAAACAGAATGTACCTTTCATTTTTTCAAGTTAAAAAGGTACAAAATGTGCCACAGTTTTAACTATGTTCAACTATTTTGTATAGTTGTACTACCATCAACAGCTCATATACGACCGAGTCGTACCTTTACCCAAAACTAAATCAAGATGTGTCATCAACTCATCACTACCAAAGATCACACTACAGCTTTCATCAAAAAAATAAAACTTTTTCATTTATAGTCCATGGAATTGAGGATTGAAAATGAAGTTAATTAGTTGATTTGTTTCGCCGGCCGACTACAGACCAGCCATCATTTTTCGCACTCTTTCTAGTTTTTAATGTGAAGTAGAATTTAAATCAGGTCCAAATTAGACACAATTGACTAACTTCCATATGATTTTGGGCAAAATCTGTTTAAATTAAAAATAGAAGAATAGCTATATCCAATATACATAAACTCCGAGATAAAATCATCGGGTGAGTTGTAAAGTCGAAAACAGACTTCACAAACTCTAAAGTCTGTGTATATAGAGCTTATGAACTGTAAGGGCGTTTCCCCACTGATCCGGTACGGCGTCGGAGATCGGATTTTGCTATCGGCAATAGATCGGCAGACCGGACGACGATTTTCCACTTATCCGATAATAGTCGGTCAGTAAAATGTAGTTATCTCGTCGCGACAATTTCTTATTATTTCCTTAGTTTTTTTTTCTTTTTTCTCTTTATTATTTTGTATATTCCTCTATTGTTTTATCCCAGAGGCAGGGTTTGTTTTCCACACATTCAATCATTGTAAATAAATCGTACACGGGAACATTTTTTATGTGCCTAACCTTTAAACTAGTGTTGCCGAACAATCGATAGTAGGACGCCAAAAACATGTACCCTATCGATACTATCGATAGTTCTTTTAGTGCAATACTATTAATAAGCAGCAATACTATCGATTATTGAGGGGCAATACTATCAATAGTATTGCTGCTTGTCAATAGTATTGCACTAAAAGAACTAATAGTATCGATACTATAGTTTTTACTTAAACTATCGATAGGCTATCGATATTGGACTATCGAGCGGCAACACTACTCTAAACGCATACGCGCTTGTTAAGAAATAGCCGGATCGGATGCGCAGTGCAAAAGCGTGTATAGTTTTTGTAGGTCGACCACTTCGGACCGATAAAAATCTAATCCGATTTAGCAAATTATCGGATCGATAAAAACCGGATGCGGGACCTGTGCAGAAGCGAGTATAGGACGGTAGTACATTTCTAAATCGGATCGTCAATTATCGTGTGCCGGACCGGAGCAGTGGGGAAACGCCCTAACGACTACTTCGGAAGATGTGGCCGGGACGAGAGCCGCGGCCGTTTCTTCCAAAGCTCGGAAACGTCCATTCAGGGACGAAAACTAAGCCAAGATTGTTCTCAGAAAGTCAAATCAAAATAGCGTACCTAACGATTTTTTTATTCCGAGACAAATAACAAAATTAAATGTTAAAATATTGTATACATACATATACATGTATAAAACTTTATGAAAAATACTAAAGTATATCCACCATCTAATGCCTAATCTGTGTTTATTTTATTGTCATTTTAAATCCTATTAACATTTTTCTAACTCTCTCGCATACTTGGTATATAATATAAAATAATATTTAGGATCCGCGCAAAAACAATTTGCATAAAATGTTTTAAAAGAGTAGAGGAAAAAGTTGGCGATGGTGACACTAATGGCGCCCCTAAGGGCGCTAGCCAACTTTTGTTTTCTAGCGACCTTGTCTCTCCAGACAACGAAGAGACCAATCTCTTTAGGAGAAGCATCATTCACCCAGGACTTCCAGCCGTCTTCCTGACCCTCCGCAGACCCCGTAGGAGGCTAGTATCTTGCCACACGTTTCGACAGATTACATTATTGCAGCAATAATGTCTTTTAAAAATGGTTCCAGTGGTGGGGTAGATGGGCTTTCTCCTCAACATTTAAAAGATCTAGTGTGCCATTCGACGGGAGACGCAGGTAGGGGTTTGGCTGCGAGTTTGGCATCTTTTGCGGACCTCATGTTGTCTGGAGGGATTAATGAGGAGATGACAGATATTGTTTACGGTGCAAGTCTCTGTGCTTTAAAAAAGAAAGATGGTGGCATACGACCAATCGCAGTTGGCACTACATTCAGGCGATTGGTCTCCAAGATCTCCTGTCGACTTATTAGCCAGACTTTGACGTCCAAGTTTCAACCAGTCCAGGTAGGCTTCGGCTCGAAGGGTGGTTGTGAGGCGGCAGTGCATGCCACCAGCGCTTTCTTAAATTTTGGAGATGGACGTCAAAAAGCTTTTAATTCCAAAATTGATCGCGGTACCTTATTGTGAAAGAGCATATTCCTGACATGTTTCCCTATCTCTGGCAGTGTTACAGTGGACCATCCAAGCTGTTTTATAAAAAGCACAAGCTAGATTCCGCCGTCGGCTGCCAACAAAGTGATCCGTTGGGTCCTGCGATTTTTAGTTTGGGTTCACCACATCATCTCTTCGCTTCAATCTGTGTTTAACGTTTGGTATCTGGTTGACGGGTCTATAGGGAGCATGCCAGATGTGGTTTTAGGTGATCTGAAAAGCCTCATACGAAACTTCGCTGAGATTGGGCTGGAACTTAATTTCGCTAAATGCGAGCTTCATTTCCATTCCTCCATCTCTGCTGAAGATTGGCTCGACATAGAAGCTAAGTTCAATGAGAACGCTCCCAATATCCAGATCGCGACCGACCCCATTGCACTTGCTGGGGGCCCCTATCCTTGACGATGCCATTCCTTCTTTTGTTTCGGCACAAATACAAAAATTTAAGGAAAATTTTAAGCGACTTAAAAATAAATCCTTACGTAGCCCTTACAATAATAAAATATTGCCTTTTTGTGCCGCAATTTACATATGTCCTGCGTTGCTTCCATATATGGAAATTTAGAAGCCTGCTGTCGGCGTGGACGATCGGATTTCGGGTTTACTGTCGAAAATTCCGAATTGCGATTTGACAGCTGACGCTTGGTTCCAGGCGTCGCTCCGTTATGGAGGCATCGGAATCCGCAGGGTGACCTCCCGCTTATTTGGCTTCAGCTTGTGGATGCAGCAAACTTTTTGGTGACATTGTTAGTTCAGCCCAGCGTATCAGCCTGACCATCCAGAGAGGAAATGCTGCCAGTATGCTGGGAACTATGTCTAACTATGCTCGAGGATCTGCTTCTTTTTTAATTACTGTTTTGACTGTTATAACTGTATATAATTTGTATGTAATGACATGACATTATTTGAATAAATTATGAGTAACAATAGGGGATCGGACTGTTCACCATATTTTATGAATTTACCATATTTTATGAATTATTTTTAAAATATAGACGATTCGCGAAGAATAATACGGAATCGGTTGAAAAACGAATTTACAGTGATTTTTTAAAGTTTCAATATGTCTGTCTCTTTCAAAAACGATTTTTTGTATGGAGATTATATGGCGTTACTAACAAATGACGTCACAATGTGCCTCTCTGTCTAATCTTCATTTTAATTTCAAACCTTTATAACTCGGTCAATTTTAAAGATAGAGCAAAAATTCTTTTAGTTTTCGATAGCAGAAACTAAAAAGTTTGGATTTATAAAATAAAATAAAAAGTAGTCCGGGCCGGTCTCTATTATTAAAAAATAAATAAAAATATTTAGGATAGTCTATTTCTAGATACCTATAGTATAAAATTGTTTAATTGAATTTAACTACTTAAATAATTAAATTCCCGTCATGATAGTTAGGCATCGTATCTACTTACAGAAGGTACTTAAAAATCGTTTCATATAAGTAGTAATTTATTGATTTTATAAATATTAGGTAGCAGCAGAGTGGCATGGGTCAAACTCAACCACCGCACCGTTCATGTACATACTACGTATCCTCGAAAAATCTGACCGTACCGTATTCATGGCTATATTTTTTAATTATTTTAACAACCGTTCCGGTACCGGAGCACGCTCCGCAGATAAGCCAGAATATGTCAGAAGTGTCTCGTCGTCTCGTCTTCCGTCTGTCTCTAGTTAAGCGCAGCCTGTAGCCCTAGGAACAAGGAATTGTTCCTAGCTGTAGCCTCGCAAGCTTGGCTGGCTTATTTTGTTCCGACTATTTTGTTTTTGAAAAGGTTTTGCTGATTTTTGTTTTGGGATGACGTGTGCTCAGTTGCAATAGGGTCGTTAAACAGTTTTTATTTTTAGAAGTAAAATTTTCCTGCCAATCCTTCTTGCCACATGGTTCTAAGGCAATAAGTTTTCCCCCATACCATCACTACTGGCGTGTGTGATGTCATTACTAGTGTTGTTAAAAACTCAAGTCTTTTAGTCTTCATGGTTCACAAGTCCCTCCTGAACAACGTAATTAAGATTGAGAGTGTGTCGGCAAGGGTGGCGTACCTTGCACTCAGAATTACCAAAAGGTATTTGTTGAAGGTCATACAGGTATACGCACCGACTGTGGACACACCTCGATGATGAGATCGAGGAAATGTATAGATATTTCTAAAGATACATACCTCTGTAGCCCAGCAGCTGGCCGCACGATGATAGATAGTAATTTGAATGTGGTGAAGATGAGGTAGAAGTTGTAGTTTTAGAGAGGTAGCGTGGCAGAAGAAAACAGGATTCAGTCCAGATAGTTGCACCCACTGTTTATTAGTATAAGAAATTAACGTAACACTTAAAAGCTTACTTTCAAATATAATTTAAAAAATACGGTTAATAAGATGATCGATCACAGTCTGACGACTTGAGGTGGAATGAGGAAATTTTGATGAAAATGACAACCAAAACGGATAGATTCGAAATATGAAAATAAATTGAAAATGAATGACGAGACTGCCAGTACTTAAAAGTATTGAATTGCCAGAAACAAAATAACAGAAGAAGGTAGGATAGCAGTACTGCTACACCTCTAAGACTCACTTATACTGTAGTCACGGGGGATTTCAACGCGAAGCTGGGCTAACGAGTTGGTGATGAGCTGAGAATGGGATTATGCGGAGTCGGAGACCGAAATCCTCGGGGCCACATGTTGGCCGACTTCATGGAGAAAGAGGGACTCTATACATATGATGAACTCCTTCTTCAAGAAGTCGGAGCACCGCAAGTGGAAGTTAGTCCCAATGGGAAGACAAAAAATGAGATAGACTTCATCTTGGCTGTATTCCGAATCAGATTTCACGGCTCAAAGTACTGACAGCGATTACTCGCGTACCGATTCAGAAATCGCGATATTACGGCTCATGAGCGAAATCAAAACGGAACGGCGTTTGAGCGCGCTGAAACTGCTTATAACTCAGTCTTGCCAGATGTTGATTACCGTACCAAAACTGGCAAAATTCTAAATTATTATACGTATTAAAAGAGTATCGTACAGCTGTGAAAACAGCACTTTTCGCATGGCTAGTACCCAAAATAAGAAAAGGTATGCGAATTTTTAAAAATAGAGATGTAAATAGGCACATGAAATTAAAAAAATACAAAAAAGAATGTTTGATATTTATATTTTATCAGATTGCCTATGATATTATCTTATGTATGTATGTGCCTGAGTCAAAACTATCGTAATATATACATAACCTACTCGATACTTTTATTATCGAACATCTGGCAACCCTAACCTACAAAACTGATTGATTTAAAATATTTCAGTGATTTATCTCCATTTCATAATTGAATAACGTGTTTTTAATTTTGTTCAACCAAATAAATATAAGACACGTTAATTTTACATTTAAACATTTAACTTTTAAAAATAAATAAGCAATACCTATGTCAAAGTCGAATTTGACATTACGCTTACGTGAATTTCGCTCTGGAGCATGGGCGCCGTTAGCGGAAGATGGCGGCGGTCATGACGCAATCCGTGACGTCACAATGGCTGCCGTAATCCCAATGACAGTGATTCGGTACGCGGTTTTGGGTACTCAAAGTGCTGTCAGCGCAAATCGGAACGCGGCCCTTGTCGACAAGAAGGCAGATGTTGAATGATGTCTCTGTGATCAATGCGGTAAAAACTGGAAGTGATCACCGAAAGGTGAGAAGAGGCTCATAAGACATCAGTGCCAAAATAGAGAGATCACGGCTGATGAAGTCCACTCTGTCCGTCGCCAATCCAAATCCAGAACCCCAAAAACTTCCAGTTTGAACTTCAAAACCCTTTCGAATGCCTAGCAGAATGCGACGAAGTGGACGACTACAAAGACAGGTTCGTGGAAGCTGTTCATACGGCTGGGTCTATGTTTTTTAAGGCACATCGTATAAAAGGAACCAAAAAGATCTCTGGCTCTTCCCTCAGGCTCATGGAAGAAAGACGAGAAATAGTTCTGCAGTCCGTAGATGATGCTTCATTTCATATTACCGACGGCACAATAGACAGATCTCGACTTGGGACCTTCGCCAATTTAATACAGATCATATTAAAGAGGCCATCGAGCGTAAGAAAGGCTCTAAAGTGTTCGCAAGTCTATTGGGCAAAGTCAATTGACTTAGCTAAAGACTGAAGATGGCAGCATTGTTTCGTCTAAACCTGAGCTATTGGGAGAATTTGAGAAATTCTATGGGCAGTTGTACACGACAACACAATCACCTGTCAGTAGTGGTCAAGATACAGATCCTAGAGCTAGACTAACCCGACACTTCACCACAGATATTCCGGACGTCAGCCTGTATGAGATTAGAATCGCTCTCAAACAACTTAAAAACAACAAGGTGCCGGGTGAGGACGGAATAACGGCTGAGCTGAGTACACCGGTTTTAAAACCCTTCAAAAGCTGTTCAACACTGTTATCATCGAAAGGAAAACGCCACAGACGTGGTACAGAAGTGTGGTGGGGCAAGATTCGATTTGAGCAAGTGGGTAGTAAATTGTTCGAAATCAAGCTTCTGGTCCCCGAGGACTCTCATTAGGCGGTATTTTGTTGACTTTACTGCCGCCTCCCAGACACCTGCAGCAGAGGGCCAATGTAGACAAAGATAGTGCCATTTGATTTCTTGTTCGCAGGTGGTGTGAAAGAATTCTGGTGATGATAAAGTTTGATATTCTTGAAACTCATCATGCAAGATCAAGGATCTTCCTTTGGATGCTCCTTTGAAATTGGTGCCATTATCCGAGTACACGTGTTGCGGCGTGCCACGCCTGGCGCACAGCTGTTTCAAGGCTGCTAAGAAGGTCTGGGTACTTAAGTCCGACACTAGCTCAATGTGCACGACCTTCGTCGATAGACAGATAAAAATCGCTATGTACCCTTTACATGTCTTTACACCTCTTCCTTTGTTCAGCTTTACATCGACGTGACCTGTAAAGTCAACGCCGCAATTAGTGAAGGGCCTAGACGCTGGTACTCTTGGCTCCGGCAGGTTACCCATGATTTGAGAGTTCTTTGTCGTTTTGAAGCGGTGGCATCTGATACAGCGGTGTATAAGTCCTTTTACAGCTCGATTGCCTCCCAGGATCCAATAACGCTGTCTGGTCTCTGCCAACGTCAAACGAACTCCTCCATGCAAAGTTTTGCTGTGGGCGGGCTCGACAATAAACTCTGAGACGCCCAGTGTGCGGCAGTATAGCTGGATGCTTCGCTTCCACAGATAGGTTAGAGTTACGAAAACGTCCCCCCATACGTAGAATTCCATTCTTATCCAGAAAAGGCGTTAAGTTTAATAATTTACATTTTGACGAGATAATTCCGCTCTTGCACAAGTTGTTTACATCTTCGTAAACGTTATATAAGTTTTATGAATTGTTCTGTCGCGTCATTTAATTCGTCGATAGACAAGTTAGAATTGTTAATCGTTTGCGCTTTGTGACGTAGTTTCGTCATGTAACGCAACACCCATGCGAGGCATCGAGTGGCACGTGTTATCGAACTATGACGTTCCAACAGCTGTTTAATTATTGCATCATTGCTTTCTTCATTGTTTTTCTGCATCACACAACAATCAAACGTCCTTTCTTCGTCAGTCGAGAATGTTGGTTGGGGTTGTTTGATATCTCCGCTTTCTTTAGATTCAGTTTTTTAGCCAGAGAGGTCCTTCCCACCACATAGGAAAGTTTAACAGCTTTAACAGTTGCGCAGTCAGCAGGATTTTCCTTGGTATTCACATAGTTCCATCGGGTTGCAGGCACAATGTTGTTTATAATCGCTACACGTTTCGATACATTCTCCCTTCTTGTTATCTCCCTGTAGCCAGGCTAATACTACTTGGGAGTCTGTCCAGCAGTGGACATCTAGATTATTTTCGTAGAGAGCAGCTACAGTTTTCTCCGTAAGCTTTGCTAGAAAAAGAGCTCCACAAAGCTCTAGCCGAGGGAGGGACAGCTTTTTCTTGAGTGGCGCTATCTTTGTTTTTGATGTAAGCAAGCTGGTGTCGTAATTGCCGCGGCCATTCGACGTCTTGGTGTAAATAACGCATGCATACGCCTTTTCGCTTGCGTCACTGAAGCCGTGCAACTCGATGCGCTTGTTTATGCAATGAATCCATTTGGGTATAGATATGCTTTTTATTTTAATCAGTTCAGATCGTACCTTTTCCCAGTTTCCAGCTATGTTTTGAGGTATCTGTTCATCCCACGCTACGTCGCTGCTCCAAAGTTGCTGGAATAGAAGCTTCGTGCTGATGATGATGGGTGCAAGCCAACCAAGAGGGTCGTAAAGCTTGCTTATATCAGATAGCAACATTCGTTTTGTGAGTTTGTTTTGGTCACGTGGTTGAATATCCCAATCAAAACAGAATCTGTATTCCAGCTAATGCCAAGTGTTTTAGTTGATGAAGTCTTGTTTAAAATTAAAAATGTGACTTATGCTCTTTTGCTTGTCAGTAACATTATGTAGAACAGCGCCGCTTTCGTACCGTAAGTGACGGTGGTCAGTTCAGTTCCATCTCTTGCAACAGATCTTGTGGAGATGAGCGCCAGATGATTTTTTGAAGTGACCTTTGATCTGTATGAAGAAATATTGCTCGGAACATCTTCTCAATGTCAGGTGTGAGAGCGTAGCGACAGGTACGCCACATTAAGATCAGTCGAGATGTCCTTTTGAAGATATTCAGGTACCAAATAACAAACAAACAATACAATCAAAACAATACAAAAATTAAAATCACAAATAAAAGATATTCTCTCTAGCGCGTCTCCCCGCGGCAGAGTTCCCACAAGACTGGCAGCTTTTGAAGATTAGGTCCTTCCTTCATTAGGTCGTTCAGACTGCATTTAGTGTCAGTTTTCGTGGATGCATTAAATATACTACTCGCAGTTTTGTAGTTAAAGATTCTTCCCGAATAACGCCATGATGCGAAAAGAAGCACTGTGGTTGATCGATATTGCGAGTGGCGGGTGTCATGTGACCAAGGTTGTCATACTCGGCGATAAACTGTTTGTACTGTTTAGCGAAATATTCGTGTCGCTCCATTTTTCGCTCCAGCCGCCGAAATGGGACACTGCTTGAGGTTTAGACTTTCATAGATCAGCTTGAAATCCCTCTTTCATAGGCATTTTGACAACGTAAGAGATACACATCTTAATTATCTACGCATCTTTATCTCGTCATCGACGCTTCATCTTTACTCTACATCCTTATCTTAAATTTATCATCATCACGATATAGCACTAACGTGAAGAAGTTAGTGCTATATCGTAGTAGTATTGGCCCCTACATCGTTTTGGTCCTTCGAGCCGAATCTGAACCAGGGACCTATGAATATGGACCGTACTGCTTTCATTAGCGTAAAAAAGCTTTGATAATACTTTCTTTTTAAAATGTTTTCATTAGTACTAAGATGAACGTTCGAAAATATGATACTATTACTGTTTGCTGTCACAAACATACAAATTATTGTATTATTTGAAACGCAATACGTAGCTAATAAAGAATTAGATACAATTTAAACTGTGGTGTAAAAATAAAGCTTCCATTTATTATTTACCTCAATATTATTACCATCTCCTCTTTATTTTATAAGTTTTTTATTTATTGTATCATCGCCAAGTTTTAAGCCCAAGTCACAAAGCCGTGCCGGGGGCGGTCCGGGGCCGGGAAAGTGGGACGGTGCTATGGCGCGCTTGTCCCGGCCCCGGACCGCGCCGCTCCCACTCTGTGTGACTTGGGCTTTACTGTACGAGATTTGCCTTACTAATAATAATATTTATTATAATGATTTGATAATAAATGAATAAATGGAATTATGTCCCAATGAATGAAATCTGAATACTGTGTAGCAGTTTTATTATTATTTTTAAATGTTTTAAAAACTAAAGTTTCAATGATGTATCTTATAATATTGTATGTATTACCTATCTAGTAAATATTATTTTCGGTTTTAATCAGTGTTTCATTGGGGTTCACTACTCCTTTTCAAAACATGTTTAACCTTGTGACATTTCTACTATGACGAATTATCAAGCATTCAGTAAACCTTAAGCTTAATTTATACGACGTTTGATATTCCTTTAACCGTTTGTTCGGTGCTACGTTTCACCTAAACACTATACTTCAGAGTAGATTTCTTCAAAGTACTATTTATTTACACTTACTATTAAGTCGTCGAAATCGTTATTCCTGTATGCCACCCCCTAGCTCGCCACCGGGGTGGCCAACGCCACTTACCAACTACACGATCCGAAAAAGGAGGGGTATTATTTTAACAAAAAACACCACTGCAATGTTAAAAAATTTTAAAATCTAAGAGGGCAGCCCATTTATAAAGAAGTCGTTGCCCTATCATTGCAAATTTAATTAATATGTGTATTGAGAAAATATTTAAGAAGCTATCATTCGCCCGATATTTAAATCAGGGAATCATTTAGATTATGTTAATTATAGGCCTATAGCAATATTATCGGTAATCGATAAAATTATAGAAAAATTAATTATGAAACAAATTTGTGTTTTTTTGGAACATCATAAAATATTATCCGAGAATCAGTACGGTTTCAGAAAGGGACGCAGTATGATCTCTGCACTGACGCGGTTTGCGGATTACGTGAACGACAGCCTCAACTCCGGTAAAAAGCTGATTGCACTATTTATAGATTTTAAAAAAGCGTTCGATACGCTCGATCATGATGTCCTGCTGCAGGCAATGGACGAGTGTGGTATACGCGGACCGGTAAATAGGTGGTTCCGGAATTATTTAACAAACAGAAAAATAAGCGCTGTAATCAATGGAGAGAGGGGAGAGGAGGCTGTCGTGGACCTTGGTGTGCCGACCGGGTCAGTGTTTGGGCCAATCGGGTATCTGATGCATGTCAATAGCGTGTCCAATGTGATTGATAAGTGCCGGGTGTATATGTACGCAGAATATGACATGTGCTTAATATATGCCTCTAAGGAAATTAGTCAAATCCAGAATTACATCCAGGAAGACTTCGAAAGTGTTACAAAATGGGCCCATGACAACGGCATTATAATAAACTTGTCCAAAACAAAGTGCATGCATATTCGCTCGGCATATAACCAACGCGCTAAACAGGTAAGACAAAATAATCTCAATATAATCATGATTACGAATGCCTACATAGAGAAAAAGTCAACTGTAAATGTAAGAACCTTCAAGTTGTAGAAAACTATAAATACTTGGGTTTAACTATCGATAGGAACTTCAATTGGAAAACACATATTTTTGATGTCTGCAACAGACTAAGGTCCATATTAGGTAGGTTTTACATTCAAGAAAAAGCTGTCCCTCCCTCGGCTAGAGCTTTGTGGAGCTCTTTTTCTAGCAAAGCTTATGGAGAAAACTGTAGCTGCTCTCTACGAAAATAATCTAGATGTCCACTGCTGGACAGACTCCCAAGTAGTATTAGCCTGGCTACAGGGAGATAACAAGAAGGGAGAATGTATCGAAACGTGTAGCGATTATAAACAACATTGTGCCTGCAACCCGATGGAACTATGTGAATACCAAGGAAAATCCTGCTGACTGCGCAACTGTTAAAGCTGTTAAACTTTCCTTTGTGGTGGGAAGGACCTCTCTGGCTAAAAAACTGAATCTAAAGAAAGCGGAGATATCAAACAACTCAAAGGAGACAACAACAACAAATGATTGTTGTGTGATGCAGAAAAACAATGAAGAAAGCAATGATGCAATAATTAAACAGCTGTTGGAACGTCATAGTTCGATAACACGTGCCACTCGATGCCTCGCATGGGTGTTGCGTTACATGACGAAACTACGTCACAAAGCGCAAACGATTAACAATTCTAACTTGTCTATCGACGAATTAAATGACGCGACAGAACAATTCATAAAACTTATACAACGTTTACGAAGATGTAAACAACTTGTGCAAGAGCGGAATTATCTCGTCAAAAAGTAAATTATTAAACTTAACGCCTTTTCTGGATAAGAATGGAATACTACGTATGGGGGGACGTCTTCGTAACTCTAACCTATCTGTGGAAGCGAAGCATCCAGCTATACTGCCGCACACTGGGCGTCTCAGAGCTTATTGTCGAGCCCGCCCACAGCAAAACTTTGCATGGAGGAGTTCGTTTGACGTTGGCAGAGACCAGACAGCGTTATTGGATCCTGGGAGGCAATCGAGCTGTAAAAGGACTTATACACCGCTGTATCAGATGCCACCGCTTCAAAACGACAAAGAACTCTCAAATCATGGGTAACCTGCCGGAGCCAAGAGTACCAGCGTCTAGGCCCTTCACTAATTGCGGCGTTGACTTTACAGGTCACGTCGATGTAAAGCTGAACAAAGGAAGAGGTGTAAAGACATGTAAAGGGTACATAGCGATTTTTATCTGTCTATCGACGAAGGTCGTGCACATTGAGCTAGTGTCGGACTTAAGTACCCAGACCTTCTTAGCAGCCTTGAAACAGCTGTGCGCCAGGCGTGGCACGCCGCAACACGTGTACTCGGATAATGGCACCAATTTCAAAGGAGCATCCAAAGGAAGATCCTTGATCTTGCATGATGAGTTTCAAGAATATCAAACTTTATCATCACCAGAATTCTTTCACACCACCTGCGAACAAGAAATCAAATGGCACTATCTTTGTCTACATTGGCCCTCTGCTGCAGGTGTCTGGGAGGCGGCAGTAAAGTCAACAAAATACCGCCTAATGAGAGTCCTCGGGGACCAGAAGCTTGATTTCGAACAATTTACTACCCTACTTGCTCAAATCGAATCTTGCCCCACCACACTTCTGTACCACGTCTGTGGCGTTTTCCTTTCGATGATAACAGTGTTGAACAGCTTTTGAAGGGTTTTAAAACCGGTGTACTCAGCTCAGCCGTTATTCCGTCCTCACCCGGCACCTTGTTGTTTTTAAGTTGTTTGAGAGCGATTCTAATCTCATACAGGCTGACGTCCGGAATATCTGTGGTGTATTTATATTTTGTCAGATTGCCTATGATATTATCTTATGTATGTATGTGCCTGAGTCAAAACTATCGTAATATATACATAACCTACTCGATACTTTTATTATCGGACATCTGGCAACCCTAACCTACAAAACTGATTGATTTAAAATATTTCAGTGATTTATCTCCATTTCATAATTGAATAACGTGTTTTTAATTTTGTTCCATTTGATTTCTTGTTCGCAGGTGGTGTGAAAGATCAAACATTATTTTTTGTATTTTTTTAATTTCATGTGCCTATTTACATCTCTATTTTTTAAAATTCGCATACCTTTTCTTATTTTGGGTACTAGCCATGCGAAAAGTGCTGTTTTCACAGCTGTACGATACTCTTTTAATACGTATAATAATTTAGAATTTTGCCAGTTTTGGTACGGTAATCAACATCTGGCAAGACTGAGTTATAAGCAGTTTCAGCGCGCTCAAACGCCGTTCCGTTTTGATTTCGCTCATGAGCCGTAGTATCGCGATTTCTGAATCGGTACGCGAGTAATCGCTGTCAGTACTTTGAGCCGTGAAATCTGATTCGGAATACAGCCAAGATGAAGTCTATCTCATTTTTTGTCTTCCCATTGGGACTAACTTCCACTTGCGGTGCTCCGACTTCTTGAAGAAGGAGTTCATCATATGTATAGAGTCCCTCTTTCTCCATGAAGTCGGCCAACATGTGGCCCCGAGGATTTCGGTCTCCGACTCCGCATAATCCCATTCTCAGCTCATCACCAACTCGTTAGCCCAGCTTCGCGTTGAAATCCCCCGTGACTACAGTATAAGTGAGTCTTAGAGGTGTAGCAGTACTGCTATCCTACCTTCTTCTGTTATTTTGTTTCTGGCAATTCAATACTTTTAAGTACTGGCACTCTCGTCATTCATTTTCAAATTTCGAATCTATCCGTTTTGGTTGTCATTTTCATCAAAATTTCCTCATTCCACCTCAAGTCGTCAGACTGTGATCGATCATCTTATTAACCGTATTTTTTAAATTATATTTGAAAGTAAGCTTTTAAGTGTTACGTTAATTTCTTATACTAATAAACAGTGGGTGCAACTATCTGGACTGAACCCTGTTTTCTTCTGCCACGCTACCTCTCTAAAACTACAACTTCTACCTCATCTTCACCACATTCAAATTACTATCTATCATCGTGCGGCCAGCTGCTGGGCTACAGAGGTATGTATCTTTAGAAATATCTATACATTTCCTCGATCTCATCATCGAGGTGTGTCCACAGTCGGTGCGTATACCTGTATGACCTTCAACGAATACCTTTTGGTAATTCTGAGTACAAGGTACGCCACCCTTGCCGACACACTCTCAATCTTAAATACGTTGGAGGGACTTGTGAACCATGAACCCGATTGTATTAACAAGTTCCTTGTAAAAGTTATCGTTCGTGAGACTGGTGCGTGACCATAGTTTGTGCCACCCACTCCATGGGACATTGCCGGATGATCATTGTATTAACAAGTTCCTTGTAAAAGTTATCGTTCGTGAGACTGGTGCGTGACCGTAGTTTGTGCCACCCACTCCATGGGACATTGCCGGATGATCATTGTATTAACAAGTTCCTTGTAAAAGTTATCGTTCGTGAGACTGGTGCGTGACCGTAGTTTGTGCCACCCACTCCATGGGACATTGCCGGATGATCATTGTATTAACAAGTTCCTTGTAAAGGTTATCGTTCGTGAGACTGGTGCGTGACCGTAGTTTGTGCCACCCACTCCATGGGACATTGCCGGATGATCATTGTATTAACAAGTTCCTTGTAAAAGTTATCGTTCGTGAGACTGGTGCGTGACCGTAGTTTGTGCCACCCACTCCATGGGACATTGCCGGATGATCATTGTATTAACAAGTTCCTTGTAAAGGTTATCGTTCGTGAGACTGGTGCGTGACCGTAGTTTGTGCCACCCACTCCATGGGACATTGCCGGATGATTATTGTATTAACAAGTTCCTTGTAAAAGTTATCGTTCGTGAGACTGGTGCGTGACCGTAGTTTGTGCCACCCACTCCATGGGACATTGCCGGATGATCATTGTATTAACAAGTTCCTTGTAAAAGTTATCGTTCGTGAGACTGGTGCGTGACCGTAGTTTGTGCCACCCACTCCATGGGACATTGCCGGATGATCATTGTATTAACAAGTTCCTTGTAAAAGTTATCGTTCGTGAGACTGGTGCGTGACCGTAGTTTGTGCCACCCACTCCATGGGACATTGCCGGATGATCATTGTATTAACAAGTTCCTTGTAAAGGTTATCGTTCGTGAGACTGGTGCGTGACCGTAGTTTGTGCCACCCACTCCATGGGACATTGCCGGATGATCATTGTATTAACAAGTTCCTTGTAAAGGTTATCGTTCGTGAGACTGGTGCGTGACCGTAGTTTGTGCCACCCACTCCATGGGACATTGCCGGATGATCATTGTATTAACAAGTTCCTTGTAAAAGTTATCGTTCGTGAGACTGGTGCGTGACCGTAGTTTGTGCCACCCACTCCATGGGACATTGCCGGATGATCATTGTATTAACAAGTTCCTTGTAAAAGTTATCGTTCGTGAGACTGGTGCGTGACCGTAGTTTGTGCCACCCACTCCATGGGACATTGCCGGATGATCATTGTATTAACAAGTTCCTTGTAAAGGTTATCGTTCGTGAGACTGGTGCGTGACCGTAGTTTCCATTGTGACCGAGTTATCTTTACCCCTGGCAATGTACTATCATAGACTATATCGTGACGTTTGATTTGTTTCTTGAAAGAGGGCGTGGTTCTGGAAAAGTTGAAAAAACTAACAATGACAGTGATAGAGCTAAATCGAGTCCCGCACCGTCGAACTTCTGCAGGAACCTACTCAGTTTATATATATTGGTTTGATTCGGTGTCTAGTTTGGTATACTGGTTTCGCACCGCGTTCTCTCTGATACTTTGGCGTGCGCGTGCAATCAACTATCCATTTCATTGTATACCGGAAGTTGTCATCGAAAATTAGACGTTACATATTACTTTGAGTGTACGATATACATTATTAACAGTGGACTGGTAGTAAAACATATAAAATGGTAAGTGCTAATTTTTTAATATAAATTGCCACTGTACACGTTAGTTTAACAAATCACGAGACACCGGAGGTAGAGTTTGGTGTGGTTTTTGTTCTTTTTTGTTTTCATTTTTTTTATTATTGGTTTGTTGACATAGTGGCATAAAGGCGATATTGGAAAATCACGATCAAAATTGACGCTCCCACATTGCTAAATGCACAAAGATTAAGTAGTTTTGAGTTATTGAATTGAGCACTAAATTCGACACTAATAAACAACACTCTCTGTTAACTTTGAGCGATATTTTCAAATGTACTCGTATTTGCAGTTTTATTGACTAAAACGTAGTATTGAGATAATTAATTTATTATAGTAAAGAGTTGGCATAATGATGAAGGCATAAAATATATTGTATCAGTCCTTATGTTTGAGCTTAGCATGGAGTGTATGAACTGAATATGCAACGCAATATTGCTGTAGATGACTTGTAGCGCGGCATGTAGGGAACGGCCTCCTTTGATAGACGCTGGCTGTTTCTCCGGTTCGTTTGATGTACTTTATATCTTTTGGATTTCGAATGGATTATTTTGTATGAGTCAGTTTGACGGCCATCGTGGACCGTTGAACGTGGTGTTGTTTTCCGAATAGCTATAAAAATCAAATAAACGTGATAATAATATATATCCGTTTCTAAATCTTCTTATTATATGGAAGCACACAATGACTTGACTGCAGAACGATCTTATTCCTAAGCGCATACGAGTGGTTTTATTCCTAAAAATTACTCTGAAATGTATTAAATGGGTAAATCAAGGAGCTTATTAATGAGGTCGCAGCATCGGGGTTTAAAGTTCCCTGTGTTATGGCTTTAAAAATATTAGGAGTCTCTGGCATAAGTAGTTAGAATATTTAGTTCGGTTGATTGAAGGTTGATTGAAAGTCTTTGATTTTAAAAGAACAAGCCTTTGATTCGGAAATTACAAGTCTTCAATTTCGAAATACTAATTCTTTTATTTTGAAATAACAAGTATTCTATTTTGAAATATCCAGAATCGATTTTAAAAAATTAAAGAAAAAAACCTTTTTTAAAAACAAGCTTTTATTATTTGGAAAATGAACTAAAAAGTTAAAAATAAATTAACTCTAATTAGAAGTATAACACTTTATAAGTTCATTGTAACCTTTAACGATAATTAAGCTTCTTTGTCTACGACAAAATAATTCCATATCGTAATCATATATTTTTAACACCAAAACTTTACACCTTAATTATTAAATCTTCCCGTTTTTATTATAGTCTCAATTTTATAAATAATAAAAGCGTGTTACATTTTGATGGTATAATTAAGCTATCACAATGTAACACGCTTTTTTATTTATAAAATTAGGACTGTAATAAAAACGGGAAGATTTAATAATTAAGGTGTAAAGTTTTGGTGTTAAAAATATATGATTACGATATGGAATTATTTTGTCGTAGACAAAGAAGCTTAATTATCGTTAAAGGTTACAATGAACTTATAAAGTGTTATACTTCTAATTAGAGTTAATTTATTTTTAACTTTTTAGTTCATTTTCCAAATAATAAGAGCTTGTTTTTAAAAAAGGTTTTTTTCTTTAATTTTATTTTTAACTTTTTAGTATGTTTAATTCGAGATTTACTACGACGTAGTTAGTAGCGCGTAGCAGGGTTTTTCGTTATGTAGTCCGTAGTACATTCACATAATAATGTGCTGGTTTGAGCACTTAAAGTTTATGTATTTTATTTATATTTAAATATTTCATTTTTTTTTGTTTGTAGTAGGGTAAACTAATGTTTAAATTAGTTATGTAATCTTAAGTTAGTTATTTGTAACATTTCTCATTCTATCCATTTCTTTTAATGCATCAACATTACAAGGTTTCTTCGAAGTCAACTTGGAGCAGTCAAGTTCTTCGATTCGAAGTCCTGCTAAAGACTTAACTCTGCTTAAAGCCACATAAGCTTGACCAGCAGCAAATAATTTAGAGCCTAGATAAATAACAGCATGATCTACAGTAGTTCCCTGCATTTTGTGCACAGTTGAAGCCCAAGACAAGACAATCGGAAGCATTCTTCTTTCAGCTGTGCCGTAATTAAATTTAGCAGGAAATTGAATTGATTTAGGCTGTATTATGTGAATGCCATCCTTACCGAGGTCCATTGTAGAGGGATAAGGGCTTCAGTACAACAGGGTTCGCCCTGGTACCCTGAGGCGCAACGTTAGCGATATGAAATGTTTATACACTCTCATACCATTCAGCCCTCGACACGTGCTCACCTTGGCATTGGGGCATCCATCTAATCAATCAGACATATAATAATCCACATTCATAACAAACGGAACGAACTTTTTCCCAAATCTGTTGGAGTTGCATATTCACGCCAACTAAGATGCTCGTCAAAACGAATCAAATGAGCGCAAACTCGATCGGGTTGCGTCGTTTAATTACGGAGTTCCTATGACCACCTTCCAGCTCCATCATCAGACCCTGGTTACCATATAGTATCAAAGTACTCGACAAGACGAATCAAATGGGCCTAAACTCGATGGAGTTGCGTCGTTCCGGAGTTCCTATGGCCACCTTCCAGCTCCATCATCAGACCCTGGTTACCATGTAGTATCAAAGTACTCGTCAAGACAAATCAAATGGGCCCAAACTCGGTGGGGTTGCGTCGTTTAATTACGGAGTTCTTATGGCCACCTTCTAGCTCCATCATCAGACTCTGGTTACCATTTAGTATCAAAGTATTCGTCAAGACCAATCCAACAAACCCAAACATGACTATGTTATGTTGTGTATTTGTGGAGTTCCTGTGACCACCTTCCGGCTCCATCATGAGACCCTGGACATCACGTAGGACTGAAGATCTAGTCAAGACAAATCCAACAAGCCCAAACATGACTAAGTTATGTTGTGTATTTGTGGAGTTCCTGTGGCCACCTTCCGGCTCCATCATGAGACCCTGAACATCACGTATGACTAAAGATCTTGTTAAGACAAAACCAACAAGCCCAAACACGACTAGGTTGTGTTGTGTATTTAAGGAGTTCCTGTGGCCACCTTCCGGCTCCATCATGAGACCCTGGATATCACGTATGGCTAAAGATCTTGTTAAGACAAATCTAACGAGCCCAAACACGACTAGGTTGTGTTCTGTATTAGAGGAGTTCCTATGGCCACCTTCCGTCTCCATCATCAGACCAGCTCCAAGGTACCATAATATTGCATTGTCATCCGATTTATACATGAATGCAAAATTTCAGCTCAATCGGAAACTGGGAAGTGGATCCAATTTAACTTGCAAGATTTGATTACAGACAACGGGACAGGTGAAACTAAATAAAAGCTTGTAAAATTAATGTACCTTCAATGAACCGAACTAGACCCCTGAACTACCGATACCAGAGCGTTGCGACTGTCAACAGAGACTGCAGGCGGGCGAGGCGGAGTCCGTGTCCGCGTGCGCGTCGGCGTCGTCCCGCACCGACCTGGTGGCGGAGTACCTGGCGCGCACGGAGCGCCTGGCGCCGCTGTTCCCGCGCCTGCACACGGTGCGCGCGCGCCCCCTGCCCGCCGGCTTGCTGCAGGACTGCCGGCTGGCCTACGAAACTCCACAAAACCTCGCGCTGGAACTCTGCAAATCCATCCTGTATGAGAACGCCGACTCGATCGATATAAAGAACTTGAAGTCGCTGAACTCGGCGAACGGAGGCTCGTGCGAGGAGGACTCGCTGTGGAACGGCAAGCCGCAGCAGTACTTCGAGAGCATGAACCAGCTGGACGCGCGCCCGCCCGACTGCGACGCCGACTCGCTCGCGCCCTGACCGCCCGCAACCGGGCGCCAGAACCTCGATAGCGACCTCACAGTACTCGACCTCGAGTCTATTCTATCGCACTCACTCTTATTATTGCATGTATCTCACTCGCTGTCGAATCGGAAAGTTTAAAACTTATCTTCCTTTATTCATCAGGCAGAGCCGATCGGTTGTTCTAGGTAAAATATTATAGAATTTATGAAGTATTTAAAATAGGGGGTCGTATTAATGCATTTGTAACGCGGTTTCTCAACTCCAGTATCGGAATCATTCCACATTTGAAAAGGCACTTTGTTGTAAACGTCGTCGCGAATGGTCTGTGATAGGATATCACAAGAATTTGTTTACTTCCACCATATTATTATATACTAGCTCATATTAGAATGAAATATTATTTATGAAAATGGGAGTCTTGGGATACTTACTATAAAAATAATATAACAGTTAACATAATTAAAAATAAATTAATATAAATTGAGCGATTACCTACTATTGTTTTATAAAATATGAAATAGATAGTCTTTCGGATCTTATACCTAATGATCTTTGGTAATCTATATAATATATACCTGAATGTTATTATTAGGTACCTAAAATATTAAAGTTGTAGTTTCCTTTCGCTATTAAATTATCCAATAATGTTGAATGAAGTAGGAGTAAATGGACGAATGAATTATTAATGGTAGCTATTTTACATAATGTCATTCCTAAGCTTATTTATATTTATAAGAACAGACTGTAATAAATAATTAAGTAACCATAATTATTGTATAGTTAAGTGAGAGCTTGGATGGGACGACTGTAGCAAGGCTGTGAACCACGGAGAGTGGGCGGGTTGTTTCTCATCTCAATGGTGTCTATCGATAACTAAACTAGTTAGATAGAAATTAGAATGGTTCACTTCACAGTAGCCATTTTGTGTCAACTTTATGAATTATATACTATTTGAATTAGTTGAACTGCGTCCAAACGTCCAGTTTTCGTCCAACGGCCGCGGCGCTGGAGCCGTTAGTTGTTCGAGGGTTTAGTTCTTGTAGCGTCACTCCACAAGGCACGGCTCGGATACAAATTCAGGAGACTGATTTTGTATAAAAAATATAGTGATATGCTTATACCAAGGGAGGAAACTCCATGATGATGCGTTTTCTTTTATTTTCTAAGTTCTTTGTGTAAAAATATTGCCCACTAAGGTGTTTAAGTATAACTTCTACTATATTGTTATTGCATCTCTATAGTTATTGACTGTAATTTATGTAAAGTAAGAATTGTTAGGTAAATGTTAACTATCTATAATTATTTAAGTCAACTGTTTTATGTACAGCTTTCATTCACGCTATTAGAATTTTGTAAATTATTAAGCCACTACCTAAATAATGTTAAGATACTCATAAAATTATCTAGTTGACTTGAATCTAGTTGATGACTATGTAAAGTTGTACAGAAATCATATCATTATATACAAATTATTCAAATAAATTGTTCATATCAATAGTTAGCTTTTTATTGAATGATACATTTTTTTAAATAAAGAAAACAACAATAATAAATTACTATTTATTATAATCATAAAAGTTTTCAAATTTCCTGAAACGTAAAGTTTGCATTTAACAAACCTAAGGAACTACAAACATTGATGATATTTTAACATTTATGTGTTACCTCAAAATCAAATAAAGACTACGAAATAAAGCAATTTATAAAATCAGAAAACATAACAAAATATCAAGTATACCTCGAAATCATATCACTTTATATCTTACAAATTATTCAAATAAATTGTTCATATCAATAGTTAGTTTTCTATTGAATTATACATTTATAATAATTTCTTTTATTAAAGAAAACTTAAGAAGTAATAATAACTTACCAATTCTTATAATTATAACAAAGGTTTCCAAACTTGCTCAAACGTAAAGTTTGCACAATCGTAAGGAACTTTTTATCATTTTCATGTTTTCATAGACATTGAGGTTATTTTAACATTTATGTGTTACTTCAAAATCAACTATGAAATAAAGACTACGAAATAAAGCAATTTATAAAATCAGAAAACATAACAAACAAGATATCCTCGTAAAGCCCACGGTCCTACCAGTAGGTCTTATTCTTATAGTCATTCAGACCCAGCACAGGCAGGCGCCGAATAATAATAACGACCCGCGGTCCTACAGGTAGGACTTATTAAAACTGTGAAATATCTATTTCAAATTTCACGCTAGTAAGAATTGAATGTTTTTGGTAGTATATGGTAACACTGATATTGGAAGAAATGGCCACTTTTAACAGTTACGATTATATAAATATAATTATTTTTAGGACTATAAAACAATAACTAAAATATTTGTAACCTTTCTATTGTCGTTAAACACATAATAATTTCGATCGAAGTTACTGACATACGTAAATGATTTATTTCAATTGGCAGCTGATGTTTAACCTTAACAATGTAATGACCCAAGTTGACCGCTGCAAGGACAACCTCTGCCGGTGGGGTTATTTTTAGGACTTAAAAACAATAACTAAAATATATTTGTAACCTTTCTATTGTCGTTAAACACATAATAATTTCGATCGAAGTTACTGACATACGTAAATGATTTATTTCAATTGGCAGCTGATGTTTAACCTTAACAATGTAATGACCCAAGTTGGCCACTGCAAGGACAACCTCTGCCGGTGGGGTTACACCAATAGCAGTCAATGCCAGTGTGGTGCCACACCCCACAAATAATGGCTCATTTATTGACATGCCCCTTGTGCCCTGACACCTGCACGCGACCTGTGGGAGGCGACCGACAATGCTCGCCGGGTGGCTGGGGACTGGTCCACCAAAATATAATACCATCAACTCGAAAAAAAAACAAGAATGTAAGAGCAACAAAACAAATAAGTGCTATAGATAGGATCGCGGACTACAATTACTACAAAATATTTTACATTATTAAACCAAATAAAAACAATAACAAGTACATAAATTAAAATTTTAGAAAATCCTAAAAATTTAATATTAAAAGTACTTTTATGAGAACAGCAGGTATAAAATAGAATATATTATTGATACTTTTTAGAAATACTGTGTCAATGTATCGACTTACTGCTGATATAATATATTATGTTGAAGTCGTGGTGCATTAGCAAATTGTAAAAATCTTTAATAATTTAAATGTTTCTTTATTAATAACTCGATCAATAAAACTGATTACAAGTCTAATAATTTTGCGATTATTTAAGAAAAACAAGCACAATTTATAATAAAAATAATAATTTAAATATTTTTCTAAATTAAAATATATATAAGGTGCCCCGTAATTAGTGTCAAATATTTTCAGGATTCAAAGTATAGTAAATAAGTCATAATAGTCACGTAAAAAAAATATAAGAAAACAAAATGTATAAAATTTTCATTGCCTAATGTAAGGAACAACAACTTAGCTATTGTCTTGAATAACGAAAATTTGCAATATGTAAATGAAACAGTTTTCTTGGGGATCACTATCGACGCAAGGTTACAATGGGACCCTCCTGGGGAAAAACGTCTGGTCAACTGTTGTTCCAAATCAGCGGAGTAGATTGTAATTATGACTCATGTATGATTCTTTATATATTTAAAAGAAAAGTACAAAAGATACAATTCCTGTGGAGTTTCTTCTGGCCGTTCTTCTCCACAGAGGGCGTACACTGGTAGTGAACGTGCCATCCATGATAGCTTTGACGTCGAAAAATGATTTGAAAAATCTTAATTCGAATAAAAAAAATTGACTTTGACTTTATTTCGAAAATCTACACGTTAGTTAGTTTTTTTTTTCTAACAAAAAAAATCATTAAATATGACAAAAAGAGATCATTCTCTGCATGTAAACTCACATTACTCTAGATACATGTAAACACGCATTAAACACGTGTGTGCGTGCATGAATGCAAATTTAGTTAGTGATCAGCTGGTTGAGGGTGATGTTTTTTATGATTAGGTAACCAAGTTGTTTGGTTTAATTACTTGAAAACTAACTTGTAAATTGATCTCATTTTTTATGAAGTAAAGATCAGGACTTCTTCTTTCAACCTTGAAAGCATTTGACACTAATAACGGGGCACATTATATATTTAATACGGTGGGAACAAAACGATGTAAATTTCATGCTGTATATATATTTTATGATAATTATATTTTTAAATTTACTTTCTATTTTATTTTTATAATAATTAAAAATACATAACTTCACTGCTGCCCAATGTCCTATCAGTAGTACATATTCTACACAATTTAGAGGTCCAAAACTAGAATTTTAGTATGCTAACGTGCCCTGAAAGAATAATTACTGTGAAAATGTGTCAACTTTAATAAAATCAGCTTTACAGTGTTGGGTCTGAATGACTACAAAACATTAGTCCTACAGATAGTACTTTAGTATTAACTAAAGGATTTACATGTTATCAAATCTTGGTCCCAACGTAATATCTGTAATTTCAAGAGTCGGGTCCTTCGTAAATCGTACAAATCCGTGTTGTTTCAGTTCTGAAATAAATAAAAACGAAGTTAACACTTGCAAACGAATCTCCGTCGGGCGCCATGGCGGCCATCTTGATTCGTTACTCCCAATGATATTATATACATGCAGAGGTTACTCCTAACTCGCCCTCCAACCTGTCACAATGCGGGGCGGGGGGGAGAAGCGTCGTACGGCGGAAGGGAGTGAGTGGCCGTTCTGTACGGGTAGTACTAAACTTTTTTTAAATCCAATAATCGAAATATTTCAAGTTCCAGACAAACACATAAAAAATTTTGATGATGATTTGATTTGAATAATTTTTCAAATATCTTGCTCAGAAACAAAGTTATAAGGCCTCAAAGTTTATGGTTAGACAGAGAGGTCCGCTGTGTCATGTGACGTCATATTACACGCGGGCCATACATCCGCCATAGAAAATTTTGTTTCCGTAGGAGGGACAGATATATATTTGTTTATTCTTGCTTCGGCCCATGCCTGCAAGGAATTATTCGGTGACATCATTGGCTCTTCATTGGACCAAGCTGAAGCAGTTCATCTTACTGACGCCATAACTACATGGAAAGCCCTGAGTCAGTGTGAAACCCCCGTTTCGTTTAAATCTCAGAGAAGGTGGGATGAGCCGCTTTGTAAAATGACCCAGCAGGAATTACTGACAGGATGCTCAGGTGCGACAGAACGAGCAAGTCTCCCGGCAGCCTTTGAAAGAGAGTCCAGGCTATGACTGAACGTTTTGCCCTCGGCAAACATTGGCACACTGCTTGATGGCTGCACACTATCTCTGGCTGTCGGTCTTCGGCTGGGCATTTCTACCAACCAGCCACATCAATGTAGATGCGGGGCTGCTGTCGACGAGTTCGGCCGCCATGGATTGTCTTGCCAGAGAAGTGCGGGTCGCATCCCTCGCCACGCTTCCCTTAATGACGTCATACGTCGGGCTCTAGCCTCCTCGAACATTCCAGCAATGTTGGAACCAAATGGAATTGTTCGGTCGGATGGCAAGAGACCCGACGGAGTGACGCTCATACCATGGCAGCAGGGGAGATGTTTGGTGTGGGATGTAACCTGCGTGGACACCTTGGCGCAGTCACATGTTCGCGCCACGTGCTCGCGGGCGGGTGCTGCGGCTTCTGAAGCGGAAAGGCACAAGACGCGGAAGTACATCGAAATTCCCGGGGGCTACATTTTCTCGCCGATAGGCTTCGAGACGTTGGGTCCTTGGGGCCCGAGTGCCAAAAAAATTATAACTGAGCTCTCGGTGCGTCTCAACCACGGGTCTCAACGAAGCTACTCGTGACCGAAGGGCTGGCAGCTTTCTCTCCCAACGAATTAGCCTGGCTATTCAGAGAGGAAACGCTGCCAGCATTTTGGGAACCATGCCTCGAGGGGACGCACTGGAGGAGATATTTTATATTTAATTGTATAAAGTTGTTTTGTTATGAAATGAAATGAAATTTATTTGCTGCAAACACGGCATATTTATTATTGTTGTTATTGTAAATATTTTTTAATAATGTTGTATTTAGTTTGTTTTCCGATCAAATTCGATTCTGTTTTGACTGTCAGTATTCTATTTTTGTATACTTTCAGACGAAATATGAAAAAAAAATGCATATTCCCTATAACAGAAGTATGTATGTGTATGTAGAGATACACTCACTGAGTAGCGAGGAGAAGCACCGTGCGGCGACCATCCTGCGCGCGCCGGGCAGCACGGGCCCGCGCCGCATGAGCGCGCCGACGGTCACGGGGCTCGAGGGGCACGCGCGCTTCAACAACAGCAGCTTCGTCATCGTGCCTTCCACGCCCCACTCGGCACTGAACAAACACCCCGTTTGAGTTTCTCTAACATTGATCCAGTATTTCCAAAGACAACGAAATTGCCATCTTCAGAAATAAAATGCAACCAGAATGAATAACAAAGAAATTAAAAAACCACTCAAACGATAATAGTAGATTTTACAACAAGTGCACAAAACTATTTTCATCCGAGACTTTTAGCACGAAAAAGCAAGAGCTGTTTCCCGCCGCTTTATTTTTTTTAAATCTTACGACATTGATATTAGGCTTGGGCTGCAGACCTATACAGCCTACTATTAAATTAATTTTGTAATAATTATTTTTCTTTAATTAATTAAATAACCTACCGTACTTGAATTTAAATTTTAATATCTTTTATGTCTTAAGAAACACATAAGGCAAATAAATTAAAGTAAATATTATAAAATAACAAATTCCATCTATGAACTTGTTATTGTGTTTGGCTGTATGGCTCATTTTCTTTGCCTTAATATAGATACATTTATGAGTAGATAGTTAATGCACTTGTGCACAAAATTCGATTTTGTGCAGCCTATATCCTGCACAAATAAGAAATGAATCTAATGAAGGGCTAACAAATTTTTCACTTCTCATGCTCTGAAAGTACTTATTAGTAACCAAAAACGTAAACTTTCCGGCGGGACTTGAACCCACGACTTTCGGCAGCCAACGTGCTTACCAACTACACCACGGAGGGCATAGTGGCAGCGCCGAAAGTTTCCTTTACAGTGTCTTTATAAGCCCGGTCAGATAACCAAGCGGACCCAAAAACTATCAAACCTAACCAAACAGACATTTTTATGTCTTCTTTGTTATGTAAAGCTTGTAGGGCACCTTACAACATCACACTTAATATTATAATAAATGTGAAAATATATTTGGATGTTTAGATGTTTGAATGTTTGTTCCGCTTTCACGCCTATACTACTGGACGGATTTGGATGAAATTTGGAATAGAAATAGTTTGTACCCTGGATTAACACATAGGATACTTGTTACCGGAAGAAGTTGTATTCCCACGGGGAAATCGTAAATAACGCGAGCGTACCGCGGGCGGATCGCTAGTATTTTATAATTACTTTATTTACAAAATACCGCAAAGGTCCTAATTTATTTAGGTGTGATTTTATATATATACGAGTTGCAATATTAGAATAAACACTCGATCTCCAACCTCGACCCGAACCAGTCGTTTCATTGCTTTGACAGGTTTGGAGTCTGCTTGGGAGCGCGGTCCACGGTCACTTTTATTCCCGTTTAAAGCTATGTTTTATAGTTTTGTTATTTTCTCCCTGCAGACTCTCTCTTGTAAAACTTATCTCTTTCTCACTCACGGGCTTTATGGGATGACGTAACACGCGGCGTTAAGTTCTTTTATTATTATTCCATAAAGCCCGTGAGTGAGAAAGAGAGAAGGAGTCTGCAGCGAGAAAATAACGATATTATAATTATTGACAAGGCAATATCCAACTCACCGCATGAACCTCTGCGTGTCCGTGGTATGAACTGAATCCCCGGGCGAAACTTTAGTTCTGTCCAAACTGCCGGGTTGCGTTTCAGAGCTCTCACTGCATCGTCTCTTCCTCGGTTCGCTTTCTCTTTGTGTTTGTGGCGCGGCTTGGTGCAAAATATCGGGTAATCCGGCTTCTTGGAGCATTCTAGCCGCATCGGCTTGGGAACATTCGATTGGTGCCAAAGGTTGCTCGATTTGTGCCAAGGGTTGCTCAATTTGTGCCAAGGGTTGCTCGATTTGTGCTAAGGGTTGCTCGATTTCTTCCAATGGTTGCTCGGTTGGTGCCAGATGTTGCTCGGCTGGTCGCTCAATTGGTATAAAAGATTGGCCAAGTGGTATAGACAGGTTCTCCAATAGTACTATGGGTTGCTCTGTGGCGATTCGTTCTGTTTGTTCAGATGATTGAATGTTGGGTGGTATGTTTTTTTTATCTGGTTCTGGAATATACAAGGAAAGATTTTAAATGTGGCGTAATCAACAAAAAAGATGTTATTATTAAAAAAACAGCATACACTGTTTAATCTATCAAGCTAAGAGTGTTATATCAAACTATGAAGGAATCGCGCTAATCACATCACAATATCACACATATTGTAAATCACACACACACATGTTTTGTATGTGTTGTACTGTCATGAAATAAATGTTTTCTCTCTCTCTCTCTCTCTCTCACACACTTATATATGGAAAAAGTATGTATAGATGTTTGTTCTGCCTTCACACAGAACGGATTTGGATGGGAATGGAGATAGTTTATAACCTGGATTAACACATTTTCACGAGAGTCTTATTCCCATGGGAAAATCTTGCAGAACGCGGGCATAGCCGCAGGGGGACAGCTATTAAATAATAAAATAACGTAAATTATACGCACCATCGATGATGATTTCCGGTATTTGCAAAGATTTCTGTTGACTCTCCCCGAAGGAGATATAACCCATGGAACGTTGTTTTTTGGCCTGAAAGACAAAATGTTTAACATAAGGTATCATCTTTTGTTGGTGAGGGTTGTAAGGTCGACAACCGACATCACAAACCTTAGTGTCAGCGTTATAGAGCCGCCAAAGGCCACTGACTTGGCTCATGTAACGACTAGATAGTAGCCGGGATCAACGGTTTAACGTGCCTTCCGAAGCACGGAATCATCTTTATTTTCGGATAATCAGGTGATTCAGCCTGCAATGTCCTAACCAAACTGGGGAAAGTCTTACAAAGAGATTTTTACTTGATATTTGTAGACACACGCCCTAGATTCAGAATAGTAAGATAAACGACAACTCGACGTAGCCCTACGTAATCGTTACGTGTATGACCTAGATAAGTACTATTTTCTCAATACCATCTAATATGAGACAACGCAACATTGACGTAGTGTACCTTAGTTTTAAGTGCTATATAAACCCAATTAATTATGGTAATAAACCAGTAACTACTCAGTATTGAAACGTGTTTCTCTTTTACCTAACTCCGAACATCTCACATTGTCCCCACCGGGAATCAACCCGGAACCTCCGTAATGAGCGGCGAAATCTCAACGGAGGCTGTGATTATAATAAAAATACAAAAGTAACCAAATAAAAAAAAACTAGTCTTACGGGAGGTTCATATTCGCCAGCTCTCTCTCTCGCAATCTGCGTCAGAGTTTCCAACTTCTGTGTCGGGAGATCAGATATATCGACCTGCATCTGGTTGGGATCTTGTATATTCGGGACGTCTAAAACATTGAGAGTTGATAAGTCCAGGGGTGGCGCTGTGACGTTCAACATTTCAGTAGTAACTTCTGAGGTTTCTCGCCCTTCAGTGATCCTAACTTCTGCCGCAGGGGGAGCTGGAGCAGGTTCGATTCCTTGCTGCGGCTCTTCCACTTCGGGTACCCCGTTCCCGTTCCGAGTCCGTTCGGTGGACCCCGTGCGCCGTTCACGAAGCTGCTCCATTAGTCCTTCTTGATCCTGAAATATATTTACATTTGTAAAATGTGTGTGAATTCAGGGGACCGTTTCACGAAGCTACAAGTTACAAATTACAAGTACAATTCGACGTACATTGCGTAGACGATTAGAGAAAACGATAACGGCTTACAGTTTAGGCGAATTGGTTACGCAATGAATATCAAATTGTAACTTGTTGCTTGTGAAACGGGGCCCAGGTCACAATTGGTTATTAATATGGGTGGTATGGTTATTTGTAGGTTTAATTATTTATATTTTTCAAAATAAATAACAAAAATACAAATAGATTTTGAAAATCGACACGACAGGCATTTTTTCTTTTAATATTAAGCTGCCCAGACAAAATAAAAATCCTCGCCATATTGGAAACATAATATAATGAACATAACACACGTGGCGTGGCGCCCACTTCATGTAGGTTTTTTATTTTCCAGATCAGCCTCAGTTTTTAAATACAAATTAAGAATTGCATCACAGCTTACCACACAATGATAGTCAAGCATTCGTTTTACAACCTTCATTTGTTTGTTCATAATTTTCACTTGGTATTGGAATACCTCATAACAACTAAATAGTCTTTGTAAAGCAAACCGGATATCGTTTTCCATTGCACTTTAACACTTTATTATTTATCCAGAAAAATAGATTTTATCAAAATATCTTTATATTTTCTCGTGATTTATTATAAAATGCTTTTGACTAAGCTGATATCAATATATTGTTGAGGGTAGATCGAAAAATATCAAAAGTTTTTTTTTTGTGTGTGTCGTCGGATGTCTACTGGGCTTATGGTACGGAAAAATTCAGCCATATCGAAAAAAAAAGTAAAGACTTTCCCTTCCAAAGCATCTTTGAAATGGCTGAAATTAGAACCACGGTTCGATACGATTCTCAAAGTTGTCATTTCCATAGTAATAACCAAGTACTTACTTGTTCTTAGGTAATAACTATGCAAATGACAAATTTGAGAATCGCGATTGGTTGAAAATGCTGTTTTATATGACTAATTTCACAGATAAGTTGATAAGTCTTGCACAACCATTATAATATCATGACAACTATGAAAAATGCCGCGATTGGTTTGATTTTTTTACAATTTCATTTATCTTATACTAGCCGCCTTTAATTTCACAGGTAAAGTTTGTAGTGATATGTTTACTAGTGTTTGATCGTAAGTTTGTCTTAACACGAAGATGTATAGTACAGACACAACTTTTTCAAATCCGGTTTATTAAATCGGACGTTCAAAACGTAACAAATCGACAAAGTCTATGTGTGTTACGGTTATACGGAACAGGGGATTGGACTGTTCACCATATTTTACGAATTTACCATATTTTATTAATTATTTTTAAAATATAGATTAGTAGCAGACGATTCGCAAAGAAAACAACAGAATCGGTTGAAAATCGAATTTACAGTGATTTTTTAAAGTTTCAATATGTCTGTCTCTTTCAAAAACGATTTTTTGTATGGAGATTATAATATCGAGGGGTGAAAGGCTAATGGCGTTAAGCGACATTTTTGGAACTTTACACTAGAGCGTTTTAAAGTTTTGAAAATTAGAAAAAAAAATCGTAGAAGTTCAGTTTTTCATTTAATTTAATTTCGAAGTATACAGTTCTTTTTGAAATCAGAATCCTCATCAAATGTTGTAGTTTTTAAACAAATAGAATAAACGGTTACAGTAATAAATGTCGCTTGAGTCAAAAATACTTGTTTGTTTATTTTTTCAGAGTAAGGAAAAAACATTTAAGCGACGGTTCCACTTGTTTTTGGAGTAAAACCAAATGATTTAAGATACAATGGCTATCAAAATTTGTGGAAAGCTAAATGACTCAAAGAGGTCGTAATAGTGTTTTTCGTATAAAGCCAATAGATTGTACTACCCAGCTATGGGCGAAATAGATTACGTCTAATATACTGAAAGATCAATTCCATTCTTATTTAAGTGCAGGAAAAGTGACTCAAGCAACGATCAATATTCTAATCTCATGGACCTAAATCCTCATTTATTTAAATTTAATTTGATATTGGTCGTTAAGACTATAATAAAATCTTTATCCATATCAAAATTGCAGAACACTGAACAAGAGTTTTCGTTGATGTTAGGAGAAAATAAAATAAAAAGTATATTGAAAAAGAGTGTTTATCAGAATCTTATTTTTATAAAATACAACATTTAAATGTAAGCAACAAAAACACTTAAAAAGAAAAACTTGTCTTTTAATTATCCATAATTTTACTAAGTTTTAATAGAATCTACTAATACTGTAACAATCAGTCAATCAGTTACGTTCTTAATAAGAAATCACAGCAATTTACCAGGCCTCCCTGACGACGGTACGGCGTTGACTCAAGCGCCCCGCGCAAGCGCACGCCTACTATTCACGAGAAGTTTTTGAGTAACGCAAAGATTATAAGTAGGTCTTAAATGACATTGATCTACTGGTATCATAGAAAAATGTATTTGCTGAACATACATTTCTTACTGAGAGTAGAAAAGGAAAACTGATTTAAGTACAAAAACTTTTTATAATTTTTGAAACAAGCGACCGCTTTTTGTAAAAAGTACACGTCAAATTATCTCAAATAACCTACTCTCTTAAATTTTTGAAAAGTCTAATTACTTTAAGTCACTGCTCTAAACATAAATAGAGTAAAGCCAAATAATTCAAATGACATAATTTGTTTGTTTTTGCTGCAGGCTATTTAATTCAAGCGACATATGCCTAATATTTTTGTGGAAAGCTAATTGCGTCAAGCGACAAGCTTTTATTT